>ONZH01006422.1:0-121019 GCA_900303285.1 Rhinella marina | reverse complement strand
GCAACTGTACTGTGCGTTTCTCTTGCAAACTAATTTCACGGCTGTGAAGGCAAAGTATTGTAAAAAAAAAAAAAATGCGGCGGGGGGCTAGCGGGAATCGGACGTGGACTGAGGACGGGGGCGCGGAAATGCTGTGGGGGCCTTGTTGAAGCCAGTGGGGATACAATGCGTGCTGGTGAGGGTCAGCCAGGATCCCGCTCATCCAGAATCCCTGCCTTTATGGGACAGTTAAGCAGGGGGCGGGTTACACCGCTGTTGAGGCCTGAGCAGGTTGAACAGGTGGTGCAATGGATAGCCGATAGCGCTTCCACACAGTTGTCCACCAGCCAGTCATCCACACAGTCTCACTCTGACCCTCCTTCCTCCACACCTGGCCAACAGAGTCATCCCACCCTTGGACCCCTCCCAGGAGCTCTTTTCGGGTCCTTTTTCAGATGTGCCGGAAGAATCCCAGGAGCTAGCAGAGGAATTTGTTTGTAGTGATGCCCAACCACTTGAGTATTCGCCATCTCCTGCTGATGTGGACCCTGAACCAGCATCTGTTATCATGAGCGATGATGATGATGATGAGACGCAGTTGCCATCAAGGGAGGCTGTTGGAATGTCCAGTGGGCAGGAGGAGGAGCAGAGTGAGGAAGAGGAGGTGGTGGATGACGAAATGACCGACCCCACTTGGCCAGGGGGTGATGTCCAGCGGGGAAAGCAGTGGAGAGGTGGTGGTCTGCGCAGCACCGAAAAAGGCAGCAAGAGGCAGAGGGATGTCCACAGGCAGAGGGATGTCCACAGGCAGAGGGATGTCCACAGGCAGAGGGATGTCCAGAGGCAGAGGACAGTCCAGACAGAGAAGTGAGGCCACAGCCAGCAGGGCCGAAGCTGTTCCCGGCAGCGGGCAGTCGCGCGAAGCTCCCCCATCGAGGCCTCGTACTTCTGTGGTGTGGAGATTTTTTAATGTTTGTGCGGATGACAAACTGAGCGCGGTTTGCACACTCTGCCACTCAAAACTGAGTAGGGGCTCTGAGAAGAGCAATCTGACCACCTCAGGCATGCGGCGTCACTTGGAAGTCAAGCACTGGGCTGAGTGGGAGAGAGCAAACGCAATACAAACTGCGCCCGGTCCTGCTGCCACTGCCTCTTCCCCTTTGTTGTGTGCTGCCACTGCGGTCCAGACCTCCAGCCAGGACACCTCCACATCTGCCTCTGCCTCGGCTACTTTGGGGCCTTCTCCTTCAGCCTCCCCTTCCCCCGCCTCTTCGCCTGCACCCTCACACTCCTCGTCCCAACAACTGTCCATCTCGCAGGCGTTCGACCGCAGGCGGAAGTACGCCTCGAGTCACCCCCAAGCCCAAGCCTTAAACTGCCACATCTCCAAACTGCTGGCCCTGGAGATGTTGCCGTTTAGGCTTGTGGAGACGCAGGCCTTCCGCGACCTGATGGCGGCTGCCGCACCTCGCTATTCCGTCCCCAGCCGCCACTACTTTTCCCGGAGTGCCGTCCCCGCCCTGCACCAGCACGTGTCGCGTAACATCAGGCGGGCCCTGAGGTACGCAGTCAGCGCAAAGGTCCACTTGACCACCGACTCGTGGACAAGCGCTTGCGGCCAGGGACGCTACATCTCTTTGACGGCACACTGGGTGAATGTAGTGGAAGCGGGGACGGGGTCGCAAACAGAGACGGCCTACCTACCACCCCCGCCCAAGATTGCCAGCATGGGTTCTGATAAACCCCCCTCCTCCTCCTCCTCCTCCTCCTCTGCCTTAACATCGCCCTCAGCCGCTAGCTGGAAGCGTTGCAGCACTGGCGCGGGGAGACGTCAGCAGGCGGTGCTTAAGCTCATCAGCTTGGGCGACAGGAAGCACAGCGCCCCAGAGGTGAGGGACGCCATATTGCAGCAGACGGAGATGTGGCTGTCGCCGCTGCAGCTAGGACCAGGCATGGTCGTGTGCGATAACGGCCGTAACCTGGTGGCGGCTCTGGAGCTTGCCGAACTCAATCACGTACCATGCCTGGCCCACGTTTTTAATCTGGTAGTCCAAAAATTTCTGAAGACTTACCCCAACCTGGCAGAGCTACTGGTGAAAGTGCGGCGCTTGTGCGCTCACTTTCGTAAGTCAACTGTAGCTGCTGCTAGCTTAAAAAAACTCCAGCAACGCCTCCATTTGCCTGAACATCGGCTGTTGTGCGACCTGCCGACTCGCTGGAATTCCACCTATTCCATGTTGGCCAGGGTGTGTGAGCAGCAGAGAGCATTGATGGAGTACCAGATTATGAATCCACGCGTGCCTCCAACTCAGCTCCCTCAGTTTGCCAACCACGAGTGGCCATGGATGGCAGACATATGCGATGTACTGCGTATCTTTGAGGAGTCCACCAAGAAGGTCAGCAGCGAGGACGCTATAGTGAGCGTAACCATCCCGCTCCTAGGCGTCCTTAAAGAATCCCTCATCGCAATAAGGGAGAACGCATTGCACGCAGAGGAGACGGGGGTAGGAGGAGACGCAACGGAGCTACACAGTCAGACCACACTTTTGTCTGCTTCACGGTGGCAGTTGCAGGAGGAGGAGGATGAGGAGGAGGACGACGTGGAGGTGGCTGTGGAAGAGGAGGAGGATGCTGGCGGCGAGGGTAGCAGTCAGGCTGTGTGCGTCCCATTGGTTCAGCGCGGATGGGGCGGAGAGGAGGCGGAAGAGGAAGAGGAGGAAATGGCAAGTGATCCTTCTGGTGGGGGCAGTGAGGTCATGCCTATTCAGAGTCTGGCACACATGGCTGACTTCATGCTGGGCTGCTTTTCCCGGGACACACGTGTTGTCCGGATAGTGGAGAACAAACTGTACTGGGTCTTCGCAATCCTGGACCCCCGGTATAAAGATAACGTCTCTTCTTTTATTCCGGTAGAGGAGAGGACAAATCGATTGCTGGAATACCAGAGGGAACTCGTGCAGAACATGATGGAGATTTTCCCACCCACCATCGCTGGCGGCAGAGAGGAGAGGGTCTCCCAGAGTCCCACAACATCTATCAGGCCCACAGCCACCAGGGGAACACTCTCCAAGGTGTGGGACACGTTCATGGCACCCCCTCGTGCAACTTCCATCACTGCGGGGCCCGCTATCAGCAGGAGGGACAAGTATCGGCGGATGTTGCGGGAGTACCTGGCAGACCGTAACCCTGTCCTCCCCGATCCCTCGGCGTCCTACACTTACTGGGTCTCCAAGTTGGACACGTGGCTGGAACTGTCCCTGTACGCCTTGGAGGTGCTTGCCTGCCCTGCCGCCAGCGTGCTATCAGAAAGGGTGTTCAGCGCAGCCGGGGGCATTATAACCGATAAGCGCAGCCGCCTGTCAACCGACAGTGCCGACAGGCTGACGCTAATCAAAATGAACAGCAAGTGGATTGACCCGGACTTTGCTTCTCCAACCGTGGAAAGCAGCCAAAAGTGAAGTGCCATCTGTATGAAGTGCCATTTCCTCCTCCACCTCCTCCTCCTCCTCCTCCTTAACCGCCGTAGAATTGCTCCGTAAATAAGAAAAATTTATATATTTATGGCTCACCTCTTGGGCCTCCACATAATTTTTAAGAGGTCTCACCTCTTGGGCCTCCACATAATTTTTAAGAGGTCTCACCTCTTGGGCCTCCACATAATTTTTAAGAGGTCTCACCTCTTGGGCCTCCACATAATTTTTAAGAGGTCTCACCTCTTGGGCCTCCACATAATTTTTAACAGGTCTCACCTCTTGGGCCTCCACATAATTTTTAACAGGTCTCACCTCTTGGGCCTCCACATAATTTTTAAGAGGTCTCACCTCTTGGGCCTGCACAAAATGTTTAAGAGTCTTCACCTCTTGGGCCTCCACAAAATGTTTAAGAGGTCTCACCTCTTGGGCCTCCACATAATTTTTAAGAGGTCTCACCTCTTGGGCCTCCACATAATTTTTAAGAGTCTCACCTCTTGGGCCTGCACAAAATCTTTAAGAGGTCTCACCTCTTGGGCCTCCACAAAATCTTTTAAGAGGTCTCACCTCTTTGGCCTCCACAAAATCTTTAAAGAGGTCTCACCTCTTGGGCCTCCACAAAATCTTTTAAGAGGTCCACCTCTTGGCCTCACAAATCTTAAGAGTCTCACCTCTTGGGCCTCCACAAAATGTTAGAGTCTCACCTCTTGGGCCTCCACAAAATCTTTTAATAAGAGGTCTCACCTCTTGGGCCTCCACAAAATCTTTAAGAGGTCTCACCCTTGGGCCTGCACAAAATCTTTAGAGGTCTCACCTCTTGGGCCTCCACAAATCTTTAAGAGGTCTCACCTCTTGGGCCTGCCACAAAATCTTTAAGAGGTCTCACCTCTTGGGCCTCCACAAAATCTTTAAGAGGTGTCACCTCTTGGGCCTGCACAAATCTTTAAGAGGTCTCACCTCTTGGGCCTCCACAAAATCTTTTAAGAGGTCTCACCTCTTGGCCTCCACAAAATCTTTAAGAGGTGTCACCTCTTGGGCTCCACAAAATCTTTAAGAGGTCTCACCTCTTGGGCCTGCACAAAATCTTTAAGAGGTCTCACCTCTTGGGCCTCCACAAAATCTTTAAGAGGTCTCACCTCTTGGGCCTCCACAAAATCTTTAAGAGGTCTCACCTCTTGGGCCTCCACAAAATCTTTAAGAGGTCTCACCTCTTGGGCCTCCACAAAATCTTTAAGAGGTCTCACCTCTTGGGCCTCCACAAAATCTTTAAGAGGTCTCACCTCTTGGGCCTCCACAAAATCTTTTAAGAGGTCTCACCTCTTGGGCCTCCACAAAATCTTTAAGAGGTCTCACCTCTTGGGCCTCCACAAAATCTTTAAGAGGTCTCACCTCTTGGGCCTCCACAAAATCTTTAAGAGGTCTCACCTCTTGGGCCTCCACAAAATCTTTAAGAGGTCTCACCTCTTGGCCTCCAAATCTTTAAGAGTCTCACTTCTTTAGCCTCCACACAATTTTTAACGGGTCTCACCTCTTGGGCCTCCACATAATTTTTAAGAGGTCTCACCTCTTGGGCCTCCACAAAATGTTTAAGAGATCTCACCTCTTGGGCCTCCACATAATTTTTAAGAGGTCTCAGCTCTTGGGCCTCCACATAATTTTTAAGAGGTCTCACCTCTTTAGCCTCCACACAATTTTTAAGACGTCTCACCTCTTGGGCCTCCACAAAATTTTCCATGAGCCTCTGGCCAGCCCACGGCCTCTAACTGCCTTTTGCGGTCCTACGCATCCCTCCACATCCCCACTGCTTTACCTGCTAGACATGACACTGGGCCAGGTCGGGTCACTGATATCTCTAGCGCCAACAATTTGGGCATTTTAAGGCTTCTGCATGTGTTTGAGTTGTTTTTACATTTTAAAGAAGACATGTCTGACCACATTTCACACACACACACAATGACAATTAGGGGTGGGGTCTATTTGCTTTCCCCCTTGCCTATGCCATCTGTGGTTGTCATAGGCAACGTGATTTTAAGGGGTGCAGAATTTCATCTTCTTTTTTGTCTAGTTTGGCTTGGGGTCCATGGCAATGTAGAGGAAAGAAGGTTTCCTTGTATGGTCTCACTTTACAGAGAGGTTAGATTGTCCTTGGAGTGTATTGTTGAGAGGCTGTGATAGTGGCGTAATAGTGCGACTTGGGCGCGTTATATGCACCCAGACATGCTTCCCCTGCTGTCCCAGTTGCATTCCAGCAGTGTTGGCATCCTTTTCTGAGGTTTCAGGGTGGACTTGGTGACCTCCAAGTGGTCGAATTGAGATTTCCAAGTGGCGAGCATTTTTTTCCCATAGACTTTAATAGGATTCGATATTCGGTCGAATAGTCGAATTTCGCGGTCTATTCGAATCGAATTTCGAACTTTCGAATATTTCACTACTCGCTCATCTCTATTTGTTATTGTATTTGATGTGGAAAACTGTGCCTAATCGAACATTAATAAATAAACCCTTAGGTCTCATTCACATTTCCATGTCCGTGAAGATGTCCGTGAAGAATCCGTGTTTGGCCCATGTGTCTGTATTTTTGCCCTCTGTGTGTCATCCATTTTTCACTGCTCAGCTAAAAATTAATTTCCAGAGCATCTCTTTCCTATGTTCAATGAAAACCACTGATAGAACACAGATACTATCCATGTTGTGCCTGTGTTTTTTCACAGAACCATAGACTTCAATGGGCATATTTAGTTTGCATCACAGACCAAAATAATGCATGCATGCTTGATTTTTCCGCTGACCCATGGTGAGTGCAAAACCACTGATATGTGAACAAACAAATTCAAATCAATGGGTACATGTGCCCTTCTGTGGAGAACATGGAGAGAACACATTCATTATTCATTGAAGTGTGAACAAGGCCTTACAGTATATGGTAATGGCATAACTGTATCATATTGTTATTTAGGCATCTGTGCAGCAGTGGCAGGTTCAACTCCCCATTTCCTTGCATGTACTGTACAGTGTGTTAAACAGTAACCCTACTTGTGCAATCTCCCTTCATTATGTTCTGCAGGAGATGTGGAGAAGCTGAGTGTTACCCTACTGTCATCCACGTTATAGTGAGTGACTGTGTATGTGCAGCCACCTCGTCAATACAAACATGGGGCATTGAATGTAATGTCTGGCCCTTGGATAGAATCAAGGGCCACTGCTGGGGTGCCTATCATGTGGTGGTTGAGTACCACTGTTCTTCAGTATGTATAAATCCTTCAGAAATAAAGATGTGTAATCAGATGGGTTATTCAAGAATTCTTACCAGTCTCTCTCACACAATAGCTGTTCAGTTCAAACCCACAATGCTGCCAGTATTATTATTATTATTCAGATTTTCCAGAACCACTATTTTAAAACATCATACTTAAACTGACAACTATGTGATACAAATGTGTCCTTAAAAACATTATCTATCTACCATCTATCCATCTATCATCATCACTACATATGCTTTCTTTCAAGGGTGATATTTAGTGTTGAGCGAGCACCTGTGTGCTCGTATGCTCGGGTGCTCTGGCCGAGCACTAGGGGTTGCTCAAGTGCTCGGCCGAGTACCCGAGCATAATGTTAGTCAATGGGACTAAACCAGGCACCCCCCACTCGGAAGAGGGGAGGGTGTCTGGTTAATAGAAAAAAGGCACAATCGCGACTTCTCCTCTTTTACTCCTTTCACTCGTAAAAGTTTGCTAATTAACTGAATTTGTACACATTAGCATACAAATTTGTACGCATTAGCGTACATTATAGTGCGGGGAAGAGACTCGAGCATTGCACTTGAGTACACTCGGTGTTCGCCCGAACACCAAGCGGACCCAAGAGTAGACATGCTTGGCCGAACAGCGAGTTCGGCCAAGCATGCTCACTCAACACTAGTGATATTCCTAAAAAAACATCTCCTTGAGAAGTGATTTTTGTTTCCCTCCAGGAAAGAAGATTGCGATGAAATCCTGGCTTCTATAACATTTACTATATAATCCCATAACTCTCCCCCTCTGACCACTAGATCGCTGTAGACGAGATAATTCTGACATTCAAACAGACACATCAGCCATGGAATTCATTTCCCAATAAAAGAAAAGAATGATTCCAGATGGGTGAGGGATGAGGGGGGAGCAATCAGATACCTTCCCTTTATTAAAACAGATAAAAGACCCAGCTGGAGAGGGAGAGGGGGGTCTAATCTATGTACCTCATATCTCCAGGAAACGGAGATGGCTAATGTAGGGGGCCGCATCCAAATTTCACGTAAAACATGAAAGAGGAGGGAAGAAAGGAGGTTAGAACCTATACGGGGTATTGAGAAGGATCAAGGAATGTGAGCAATTCAGAAAACAAGAACCTTCTAAATTAAAAATAATACACAGCTGGGGGCAAGTAATACAAAGGTTTTGTTACATTTTAGTATCTTTGGCCAAAAATAGCATCTTTATGCATTATGGTGCTACCTTTTTGAGGTCAGGCATTCTTTATAGCTTCTGATGCATATTTATGGTGTCATTACTTTACATGACTGATGCCATGTTTAGGAAATCTTTACATTTTAATAGAAAAAAATGAAGAAAAGGAAACTAGAGTCCACAATTTATTAAAAAATGCCAATGACAAAGCCCAGATGCATAGCTACAGTAGAACAACAGTCTCCAATCTATGAGCCGGAGGTGTGCAGCACGTGAGAGCGATGGGATTCCAGGTGCTCAGGTCAGAACTGATGCTGTCTTTTCACATTTCTCCAAAAAGATGGCACCCACACTGTTCATGTTAAAGGAGACTGGATTTCAACTCATTATGCTAGATCAGTTCCTTCTTTTTTTTTTAAATCAGGAATATAGTGATAAGAAAAATATGTTATCTGTCACTTGTTAAGTCATGTACAGACAGGGTTAAATTATAGGTAAGGCACAAAGGAAAATGCCCTGGAGCATCCAGTAACATAGGGACTTATAGAGGCCTAACTCTCCTACACTTTAATGGAGAGGACTGTTACAGGGAGTCCAGTAGGGTCCCTTTTCCAGTGGTGGCACAGCCACCAATCAACCTTAATCCAACCCTGTATATAAGTAGCACAGTGTCTCAGTGGTTAGTACAGATGCTTTGGAGTGCTGAGGTCCTGCTTTCATTCTTTTAAATCCTACCTTAACGCATGAGACTACACTCCCCAGCGTGACCTGAACAATGGTAAGCGTATGTAGCCCATATGGGCAGAAATAGCACTGATCAGACACAGTCAGAATAAAAAATCACAGGTAATATTCACTTAAATTATATTTCTTCTCCATTTGGCCCAGACCACCATAATGACTTCTTCCATACATGACTTGTTTATTAATATTTGCTGCCTAGATGTCTTTGATTCCTGACTTTTGCACACACCCATGTCTGTTACTTATTCAGGCTCTACATAGTGCTATAGTTTATTCCCCCTAATTATAATACTGCCAAATACTGCAACTCTAAAACAATAGTGCTACACATAGTATCCACTGAAAAATAGTGTCATCTATAGTGCTTTCTGAAAATAAATGTCATGTATGGTGCTCTCAGGACACAACTCAACAGCAACAGCTGGATGTGCAGTGCCTTAGGACCCCCTCTCTATCCATATACCTGGTAAAGAGGACCTGTCATCCACAAAATACAAAGCAATCTGGAACCAGCATGTTATATAGCAGGAGAAGCTGAGCAGATTGATATATAGTTTTGTGGGAAAAGATTCAGTAAAACATGTAATTTACACATTTATATCTTTTTTTGCTTTTTCGGTACAGGGAGGAAGTGTTATCAGTTACTGACAGCTATTTTTAAAGGTCCCTTTAGACAGGACCATACAGCAGGTGATTGCTTCCTTCCCGGCAATTGCCTGCTGTCAGTGGAGGAGATGAGTGATCGCAAATGCCATCGCTCGTCCCCATAAAGATTTGTTTGCCGGCAGCAGAGTGTGTTCACACAGCACGATCTGCTGCCGCCAAACAACAATTTTTATGTCCGCACAAATGATCTATTACCTGATGAGCAAGTGTTAACGAGCAGTAATTGGTGGCACCTTTACTCTGCCAGATAATTGCTAACTAGTGTTCCTAGTGCTATCAATCACTGATAACACCTCCCTCCTGTACCAATAGGTATTCGCAGGAGGTGAAAAAAACAAAGATATAAATGTATCTTTTACCACAAAAAAAAATATATATATATACACATATAAAATTCTGCTCAGCTCCTCCTGCTATATAACAAGCTGTTTTCAGATTGCACTGCATTTTGTGATGACAGTGACAGATGGGGTCTAACATTGTATGCGCCCTCTAATCACAATTGTTGGCAATGTTTATTAGATACGCATAGTAAAAAATGATGGTGCTTCTCCTGCCGACTTACACTTCAGACGCTTTCTACATGTGAAAATGTAAAATGTCATATAATTTTACCTTTTATCAGTATTTTATGTACTTGTGCCAGAAGACAATATTGTGAAGGTCTGAGAACCCAAATATGTACCGGTATTTATTTTCTTCTTATTGTACTTAGCAGAAATTGGCAATTGCTGCGGCATCCAGATCAGAAGAAGGTCAGAGCACCGAGTTCTGGGCAGTTTGACAGGCCACTGATTGGATCAGCATTTCCAGGCGCGGATGCATAGTCCTAGTAACTCACGTTGTGTCCCAGATTCCTGTTTCAGCACACCGTATCTACTCTTGTTATCAGGATTTAACCCACATCGTACAGCTTTTTCTTACAGCAGGAATGTGTGTATTATTTTGCCTTCACTTTAAAGGTGAAATCGTGATTTCTAAAAGGCCAACATGAGACATTTTCTTTGTGTCTGTCGAAGTATTAGAGCGAACACGTGGGTGTCTTTTCCAGGCCTATATCCATCATAGACAGATTGCGGACAGATGCTGAACAGAGAAAAACCGCAGCCAATATACTTCAATCTATTTTTAATTACTACACACATGGATGTCTTCAGTGTGTCCAGTGTGTTGCATCTTTTGCAGCCTCTATAAATGCAGGGCTCTGCTATTTTCCTGGGTTAATTTCCAGCATTTTTACTACTCATCCCATGTGAACAGAAAGGTCAAAAAGAAATGCATATGCAGGCTGAATCTGTGCCTTTCAGTGGCGGTATACTTTGATAAGTTTGCATGCCGATGTATACCGTGGATGGAAGGCTCTGATGTATGCCATATGGTCTATTGTGAGAAAACTATACTGCATGGTATAATTATCATTTTTTTGTTTGACCTCACTATAGGAAAGTGCAGCTTGTTGCACTTTCCTGCACAGTTCCAAAAAGTTATGCCGCCCATACTACCCTGACGGAAGCCTAAAGTATGCGCATTAGATGTCATGTGGTTGAATCGACCTTATGGATAGGTTTAACGTATACAGCAGAAGGCTGTCTGTGGACAATACTGTTGTTCAAAAGTATATATATAGAAAAGTAAGAGGACCACTTCAGCAGTAGGCACGTTTAACAAGGTGCGTTGTGGCATGTATGATGTTAAGGTCATCTTTAAAGGGCATCTGTCAGCAGATTTGTACCTATGACACTGGCTGACCTGTTACATGTACACTTGGCAGCTTAAGACATCTGTGTTGGTCCCATGTTCATATGTGCCGCATCGCTGAGAAAAATTATGTTTTATATATACAAATAGAACTTGTTCTATTTTTTTACAGTGCGGACGGATCTCGGACCCATTCACGTTGAACGGGTCTCTATCCGTCCTGGCTGCGACACGGATGTTGCCCGCGTGCATGAGCCCTAAGGCTCTTAAACAATTAAAACTATTAAGCTACAGCAGCCAGATTCAACATTAATTTTACATTGAGCTTTTCCCTGTAGCAGTCAGTGGAGGGTAATTGGAGCAAAAGCACCATACCTGCTCTAAAGGACCCTTTGTACTATCAGCCTTATGTTGGTTTTGCTTCACGTATAGCCCTAATGACTTAGTGACTGATGAATTAACATAGCAATTTGCGAAATTTGTTTTGCATTACTGCATAATAATCATAAAAATGTTGAATTTCCTTGCATAGCAGAGTTATAGAGCAGAACCAGACATGGAGACAGGTGTACAATCTATATTTTATTACACACTGACTGAGTATACAAGGAAACCGCGCTGTCAGGGCTGAACATATGGCTACAAACAACGTTTGCTTTGACATGTAGGATTTATTGCTATAATATAGTACAAACGGATGCCTGTAACTGTACATTCCCGATACAAAGAAGCTGAAGAAGAAAATGTTTAAAAAGTGCCTCTGAACAATTGCGTATTTTCCTCAGTACTGTGAAATAATGTAGCAGGTTCATTCTTGGCAAAGGGGGTTGAAGACATTCTTTATTAAAGGGGTTGTCCAGCAATAAGTACTTACATAATGCCAGCAGCCTCCCTCAGTATGTGAAAGATTCATACTTACCTGCTCCCCACCGCCCTGGTCCTCTGGTGATGGCTCCAGTGTGCCCATCTTCTTGTCCCTGGCTTGTTTTCTTCAGTGTAGCATGGGTATGATCACATGTCCAGAAGAAGCGGCTCACTGGGAGGACCAGAGCAGCAGGATGCAGGTAAGTATGTATCTTTAGCTTAGGCTGAGTTCACATTTCCGTTATTTGGTCAGTTGTTCCCATCAGTTATTGTGAGGCAAAACTAGGTGTGGTTCAAAAACACAGAGCAGGTCAGAAATTTCCATTATACCTTCTCTCTGAGTAGGCTTCATTACTGGTTTGGCTCACCATCATTGATGGAAATAACTGATGAAATAACTGGAAGTGTGAACTCCAGTTGTGAACATTAGGTAAACACTACTTATTTCCAGACAACCCTTTAAGGGACACTAAACAGCCTGGTGGCCAATCACACCTTACCTAATCAATTTAACCTGTGGTTGGGATTCCAGATCCCAATTTATTGCAGATGACTGCACACTTTTTGTCCAGCTTGACCTGCCTGTGTCTAAGTGAACCCTGGGAAAGTCCTTGGTCCTTCTAACCATTGTGATTAGAGCGATTATATTTGACAATGCCACCATAAAAGTGAAATGTTAAGCTCTGACAGGGGTCTCAATCATGGTAGCCAGAATGTAAAGAAAATACCCTAAAACTCAGTATTACTCATTTACATGACCGTGTGTGTCCTGTGCTGTGGACTGCAATCACAGGCACCATCCGTGTGAATCCCCTATTGCGGCGAGGACCCGTTGACTTGAATGGGTTCGCGATCTGCAATATATGGAAAAAGATAGGGCATGTCCTATCTTTTGCGGTGCGGAGGCTCAGACCCGAAAGCCCATGGAAGCACTTTGTAGTGCTTCTGTGGGCTTCCGATCCATGCCTCCCTTCCGCACTGCTCCGTATCTTGTGGATTGCGGACCCGCTCAAGTCAATGGGTCCACATCCGTGATACAGGATTTACACAGCCAGTGCCTGTTTATTATGGACCCGCTATTTGTGGTCCGCAATATGGGCATGGAGTGCCTATGGTCACGTGAATGAGCCCTTAAGGTGATGTATAGCCATTTTTTTTAATTCAATGAAAATAAAGCAACTTTGCAAATAGTCAATTAAAAATGTATGAGGATTGTTTTGTCTACATCTACTATACAGACCTTCATGACTCCTTGGTAACAGACAACATGCATTTATACTTGGTTTTCAGGGTATATTGGCAGTGCTTCAGCATCAAAGACATTCTAGGAAGCCAGCTGCCAGTCACCAGTACTGGACAGATGAATACATATATATAGTGTTAGAGTAGTTTAGTAGAGGGAATGGGGTATCTATGTTTTTTTCTCTAGATTTGTGACTGACCTCCAATCAAAGCCATCACCCAGGCATTACAGGTGTTGGGTACGGCCCAATGGCTACATGATTTTGTGCTCCCATGCTCAACTCTCACCTTCTACCCAGAAGTCAATTTACACAATCTGCACAATTACTATTGTTATTTATGCAGCGTCCCACTAACAGTGGTTCGCTTTAAACTGTAATGTCATTTTACATATTGTGTATTTGGTAAGGCTATCCATCTAGACTGATGTAGTTATACTCCTCACCTCTAGATGGAGCTAATCCATTCTGCTACCACCCCTCTGTACAGAGGAGGGTGCAGTTGGTAGTTGGTGAAGGAAGTGGATGAGTGAGTCATCCCAGGGCTGAGGACAAGGAAAGGAAGCAAGCCTCAGTATCTCTGCAGCAGATAAATTCCACTGGAAAACCCAGAAGCCAGTGAAACCAGTATTCAGATTGCAGCCAGAACAAAGTGCTACCAAGTGGTACACCAGGTGGAGGTAATCCATATTTCAGTTGTTTTGGACTCCATCATTTACAAGTTCCCAGGAGAAGCTCCACAGCCCCTGCGGAAGTTACTGGATGATAAAGTGCACTATTATCCATAAATCTGAATCACACCTTACCTATCAGGAGTGTGAACTTAATGCTCAAATTGTACCCAAGCTTGGCTGTTATTCTAGAGACTATTTATATACGTATTGCAAGTTAGAGACCCAGCCTACTTGGAAAGCCTACCATCCCAACCTTTTTGTGAACTATCCTGTGTGCATTATCTGTACCAACAAGGAGGACTCAATAATCCAGTAAACAGTTCCTTGTTCATCCCCAAACTGCCTCCTCATCATTACAAAGGGTGTGTCTACCTTTAAAAAGACACTGGCGTCACGAAACACCAGGGCCCAGCCATCC
Organism: Rhinella marina; assembly: GCA_900303285.1. NCBI lineage: Eukaryota > Metazoa > Chordata > Amphibia > Anura > Bufonidae > Rhinella > Rhinella marina. Next base: position 106,823 of record ONZH01006422.1, on the reverse strand, counting down.
GACATGGTCAAACTCAACATCCAGGGCACCTCACCTGACCATCCTGGAGCCCTGCGTATGGAGCGTGCCCCGAGGGAAGTCGTGTCCACCCTCCACACAACTGCACACTGCCCAGGGAAGATTCAACCAACCGTGAGTAGAACCACCGGCTACACCGTGTACACTGTGACAACTTATCTACCCTATCACTCACATATCCCTGCGGCTGGTGGCTGCAGAAAATTGGCGTCACGAACAGGATGTGAATAAGCCCCTTTTTGCTAACGAGAGCTGTGTCTCATCTGGACGTTTATTCTTGCTAAAAACAGCCTCAGTATACTTTGCCAAGTTAACACTACTGATTTATTGAGATTGGAGATTGAAAACGTGGAATTTTTGGGCTTTATACTACTTTTTGATGAACTGTATGCATTTTCCAAAATGGCGCCCAACCGCCATCATTAGTGATTTTTTCTGCGACATCATCACCCCAATAGCGGGAAAACTTAAGTCTCCACCCCCTTGTGAAACAGAAAAGTATTACTCACTGTGCCACCATAGACTTGTATGCGGTGTTACTATTTGTGCCGTCCCCATTATGCAGAGGAACCTAGAGGGCGGACCCTAAGTGAGCGCAGAGGCCTGAGTGTTCTAAGCGGAACCAAAAGTGCAGAACAAGGGTTCCCAGGGGACAAGGAAGCTAGCAGTACCCCTAACAGAGAGAAGCGGTAGCGATTCTATGCAGAGAAAATTCCTGTGTCACTGGATCTGCATCGCTGACCCAGTAAAGCTGAGTGAGTGCAAAATCACCAAAATTAACCTTAGTCAGGACTGTCGGAAGTTACAGTCAGCCCTGTGGAACATTATATACGCCGATACTGCGCTGCTGCCGCAATTCTTAAAGGGCCAGAGGCCTTACAAAACCGTGGTTGCCCATAGCAACTTGGAAGAAAAAGTGTGTAAAACTGCATTTAACTTGCATTATATTAAAAGTCTGTCATTGCCATGTCTGACTACTGCCCTAGAGAGGGAAGAGACTGATTCATCTAGAATTCTGGACTTTACCACTGGTTAAGATGGGTGAAAGTCTGAGCGGCGTGTTACTTTGTCCCCCTTATGTGTATCCTGCTGAAGAGCTAGTCGAGTGTGGATGCCATAGAGGATGGGAGACCACAGAACCACCCAACATATTAAATCCACGACAGTGGCTTCTCCAGCCACCGAGTCATGTCCTGGTGCCAGTCATTTACACTCCTACCCCGCTGGAGACTCAACTTGACAAGAATGATAACCCTGCACCACTAGTGCCTCTGCAAAGTCTACAGGTGATCAGTGCCACTGAAACTACTCCTGGTGCCCCTAAGCCTCCTAAAATAGTCGAAGCACCACCTTAGCCCACCAAATGTGAGCACTGCCCGGAGGTGTGCGTGGACACGAAGGAATCCACTGATACTGCTCCATGCACTCCAGAACCACAAAAAAATCCAGAGCTTCTTGTTATGAAAGACCAAGGGTCTATCCTTTCTTGCTGTTCAGAGAATTTGTCACCTACCAGGAAAAAGCCAAGGCTTACAGAAGATAATCCAAAAGAGAGTGATCCTGCAGTTCGACGTTCTGCCACAGAAGGCCACCAAGAGATCGCAGATGAAGTTTCTGCCAGAGTTACAGCTGCAGAGAGCACCAGAGCTAGCAGTCACAACGATGAGGATGTCGCATGGCTTAAAGAAGGACTTTTCCGCCCTCAAGTATGGGACCCAGGAGGAAGATTTCAGATACCTCCTCTAAAGAGCCTCTCTACAGCATGCTGAAAAAGAAAAATCATCAAGGACTAATGGGAGTCACAGCCACTTCAGAAGATCACAAAGGACCACTAAAGGTCAGCTGCCTGCCCAATACAAGGACTTTCAATTACAGCAGCGAGTAAGAAGAAGACTTCTAACCCCTCCTGTGGAAACCTCGCACTGTGAGGAAAGCCACCCGTTGTGGGAATTACCTACCACCTCCTGTGGATTACAATCACCTGTTCTCCTACCTCATAGAGACTTTGTCTGAGATGGAACTACAATCAAATTTTCATATCGTTTGGAGCTACAGAGCCAGAGTAATAGACTTTGCGTTATTCTAAGGACTCTCATCATAGACTCTTGTTTTTGGATTTGTTTTGCAATGTTCAAGTCAAGTGCCCGGAGATGGACTTTAACGAACCAAAGCCTCATTGATGTTCTGCAACGTTTACGCTTTGTGCCCAGGGAACGGACTCATGCCCTGTGAGCCTCCTGAGAAGTGTTCCTGTTTTTGTTTTTACCCCTTTTTCCCATTTTTCATGGACTATCCTGGATTATTGTTCGCTGTACCAGGTCAGCGCCCCTGATCCCCTTTGCATCAGAGAGACTATGGCCCTTGCCACTAATATGCCTGACATATATATATGTATTATTGCATGCATGCTCTCTATTTTTGTCTTTCAGGCGACCCGACTGCGTGGCAAAATTTGTGCGCCGAGGGCGGCTTCCCTCAAACAAGGGGGGAATGCAGCGTCCCACTAACAGTGGTTCACTTTAAACTGTAATGTCATTTTACATATTGTGTATTTGGTAAGGCTATCCATCTAGACTGATGTAGTTATACTCCTCACCTCTAGATGGAGCTAATCCATTCTGCTACCACCCCTCTGTACAGAGGAGGGTGAAGTTGGTAGTTGGTGAAGGAAGTGGATGAGTGAGTTATCCCAGGGCTAAGGACAAGGAAAGGAAGCAAGCCTCAGTATCTCTGCAGCAGATAAATGCCACTGGAAAACCCAGAAGCCAGTGAAACCAGTATTCAGATTGCAGCCAGAACAAAGTGCTACCAAGTGGTACACCAGGTGGAGGTAATCCATATTTCAGTTGTTTTGGACTCCATCATTTACAAGTTCCCAGGAGAAGCTCCACAGCCCCTGCGGAAGTTACTGGGTGATAAAGTGCACTATTATCCATAAATCTGAATCACACCTTACCTATCAGGAGTGTGAACTTAATGCTCAAATTGTACCCAAGCTTGGCTGTTATTCTAGAGACTATTTATATACGTATTGCAAGTTAGAGACCCAGCCTACTTGGAAAGCCTACCATCCCAACCTTTTTGTGAACTATCCTGTGTGCATTATCTGTACCAACAAGGAGGACTCAGTAATCCAGTAAACAGTTCCTTGTTCATCCCCAAACTGCCTCCTCATCATTACAAAGGGTGTGTCTACCTTTAAAAAGACACTGGCGTCACGAAACACCAGGGCCCAGCCGTCCGACACGGTCAAACTCAACATCCAGGGCACCTCACCTGACCATCCTGGAGCCCTGCGTATGGAGCGTGCCCCGAGGGAAGTCGTGTCCACCCTCCACACAACTGCACACTGCCCAGGGAAGATTCAACCAACCGTGAGTAGAACCACCGGCTACACCGTGTACACTGTGACAACTTATCTACCCTATCACTCACATATCCCTGTGGCTGGTGGCTGCATTTAATAGGCAATAATATGCAAAGAACAAACGTCAATGACCTTTAAAATATGTAGTTTGGACCCCAACAAGATCCATTGACCACTGTGTGTTTAATTCTATCATCCTTGGTCTCAACCACAAATGCACATTAGGTGGATGAACAAGATGGAGGATATGAGATATGAAATGCCCTAACCATTTGAGTGTATGGGGCCCAGACACTCTTAATGGCAGCACTGCGTCCAGTTGACTGAGTTGATATTCTCATTCCTCATTAGATAAAAGTGTTTTAAAATTCTGTTGAAAATATATTTCCTTGGCTTCCAAACCCATGCTGAGGTGTCTCCATCAATTGCATTTATGGTGGTTCAGTTTGCCGCCAGAGTATAGCATCCTGCTGACATATATTCGATTAGCATTACCAGTTGATTTAGGCTTGTCAATTAAACAGTTCACTTTCTCATACATTTATGTAGTATGGATCGAGCGGTATCTCAGTCTCATAGTATAGAGGTACTGCAATAATCTGAGAACATTAGCAAGAAAAGAATATTTTCCATAAAAGACTTAGAAATTGTTTTTAACATTTTTTTGGCTATGATACAATATGTAAAGGGTTACAAGTGTCATAGAGCATTATCTACAGGTTATCCTACTACTTGGCAAACTGTTTGCAGTACTGGACAGAATTATAGGAGGTTAAAGGGGCTAATAACCGACCACATGCTTAGGATTAGGGATGAGCGAACCGAACCGTAACGAACCAGATTCGTTACGAACTTTCCCAAAAGTTCGGTTCGTCACCGAACCGAATTTTGAGAAAGTTTGTAACGAATCTGGTTAAAATAACGGCGACGTAAAATATACGCATATTTATTGAGAATGTACGCTAATGCGTTCAAATTCAGTTAAGTAGCGTACAATTGACAACGCTACACTGTATGTTCGTTACTTGAGTAGGAATGTTCGCAGACGCAGTGTATGAGTACGCTAATGCGTACATATTCAGTTAAGTAGCGCACCTTTGACAACATTACACTGTATGTTAGTTATTTGTGCGGGAATGTTCGCATTAGCGTACGCATTAGTGTAAATTCTCAAATATGTGTATATTTTGCGTTGCCATTGTTGAAGTCACTTGGTTTTTTTCCACTTTTTCATTTTAATAGCAACTGCAAGTAAACTAAACTATACCCTATCTGACTCCCATTATTGTAGAAGCAATTATTCAGCCGTTATAGCAAGGTTCGTTTTAGGTTCGGTTCGTACGAATCCGAAATTCAAGAAAGTTCGCCGAAGCGAACCGAACCGAACTTTTCAAAAGTTCGCTCATCCCTACTTAGGATAATTCATAAAGTAAAATATTTTAGCAAAAAAACAAACAAACAAAAACAAAACAATTTTGTCCTGTCCTCTTACCCATATGATATGAACAGCAGCTGTTGAGAAGTTACTGTCAGAACATACTGGGAGTTGTGGTTCGACAAAAGCTGCAGAGCCACAGATTGAAGACCACTGAATATTGTAATATATGTTAATGCTGACTGCATTATGTAACACCCAGCATTCCCCAGTAATACAATGATTAATGTGGTTACCCCATTCACAAACTGTGGGCACGTTTTATTTTCTTCTACCTGTGTTTTCTCATTTCCTGACTATAAAAATCCATGAGATGAAGTGGGGTGATCCTCGTAATAATAAGTAAACCACAAGATGCTTCTTCAAGCTGCACAGCCAGACCTGAAATCCCCTCACCACATTTTTGAGGTCAATTAGCAGCATTTGCTACCCACACAAGGGGTGTGGTGGTTGAAAGCTCTATGCAGGCAATCGGTTTAACTAAACAGCATCTCCTACCACATTCAGGAACTAAAATATACCGACAGCAACTTGCTTCAGTGAGCTGCTGCCCCTGTTCAGCCACTGCTTTTACCGAGAGACCTCTTGGGTATAATTAAAAACACAGTGACATATATCAAAGTATCACAAACCTACATAAAACACATATTTCTCTAAAACACTCATATAATTCTTTCACATTGTGGCTTGTGGATCCGGCTGAATGCACTAAATAGTGAAATGGCTGAAGTAGCTGTATTTTCCCTTCAGTATAGGTAAAAAAATATTAATTGTTTTACAGATATATTGCAGCAAGTGGCGTACCTCCAATAGAGGCAGGCCACGTAGCTGCTATGAAGCCTGTGGGGAAGTGGGCCCAGCCTTACACAGTTCGTGTCCCCACCTCCAGTCACAGCCCATCTCTGCTCACAGCCTACTAGAGCGCTCTTTCTGTCTGCCAGGCACTGGACCGGCCAATCAGCATTTAGCAGTGCTAGCAGAGCCTGCTGCTTGTTGGCTAGCCTTGCGCCCAACAGACAGACAGAACTGAGCAGACCCCTGCCACGAGATTTCATTCCTGCTGCTGACCTGACCAAGGAGGCGACTAGCATCACTAGATATTAGTCCAGTGAATGGTCTCCAGTCCAGCACTGCCTGTGAAGATCTGCCCGCCACAGTTACAGGAAGCTCTACACAGCCCATGACTACAGACATTAAGTCAGCATCAGTGTGCAGTATGCTTTTCAAACATCAAGATGACTGACCTCGTTATAAAGGCCAAAAAAGTATATTGTATATATTACTAGAAGTGTTTATTAATCAAATAGAAGGACATAGAAATAAAATCACTGATAGATATATAAAACTCAATAAGTTATCATATAATATGTATATATGTAACAGCGGTTGCTGTCCGCTGATGTTCCCCTGCTTACCAACGCGGCCCTGGGCACTGTCCTTGCAGGCATCGTCCATCCTGGAACCCCTCCACTGTTTCCTTCCAGACCTGGGCACAGCATGCTTTCAGCTTGTTATCTGTAGCACTTCCTTAAAGGGGTTCTCCAGGAATTAAGAAAATAAAATTACTGAAAATACTTATACTATAAGTATAAAAATACTAAATATTACTTTATTATAAATATATTCCCAAATACCTATCATTAATTATAATGGCTTGTTTTTTCTAGGGAGAAATCATTAGGAGAAATAAAATGGCCGCTGTCCCATTAGTACACACAAAACCTGTCCTAATCCTACAGGAAGACAAGTTACTTCACAACACTGAGGTAAAGAGCTGCCTCATCTCTGCTTGTCAGGGATTATAATCCTGAATACAGCTGAAAAGATCTTCATCTGAATCTATGTAGGAATGTAGTTCATGAGGAGATATGAAGTACAGAGAAGAGGTGGAGATGTGGCTAATGAGCAGCAGCATCATTACATAGAATGAGCTGAAGATCTTAATAGCTGTATTCAGGAGCTGAGGCAAGAGGATGAGGCAGCTCTTCAGCTCAGTGTTCTGAAGTAAATTGTCCCCCTGTGTGATTAGGACAGGTTTTGTGTGTACTAATAGGTAGAATTAGTAGAATTTTTTTCGTCTTTCTTTTTTTTTTGCAGTAAAAACGCCGCCTGGGTCATTAATTTGGCACATAACTAATTTTGTCTTATTTTACACCAACTCTTGGTTAGCTTACTTTGGCATAGAGAGAAGGCTGTCTGTTACAGCAGTAAATGGATACTTATTTTTAAGGCAATGCTCAATAGGAAGAAGTGTGGAAATTAGATACCAACCAATCCAGAGACTCTCATCTGTAGACAGCTGTTTTGGGGTTCTTGGCCCTCATCTGTACAGAAATCTCCAAACTCTCAGTGGTTTGATAGACCAGCATGCTCTTTCTAGAGAGAGAAGCATCCTTTTTAGAGATGAGCTAATTAATGTGTTCATCAAAATAGAGTTCTTGAGCTGTAAGGGTTTGTTCCTGGTGCTCAAGAAGCTCCCCCTGCCCCTGCCTAGCCCTGTCAATCTTGTGACTGCACTGTTGATCAGAGTAGCAGTGCAAGTGCTGAGGCTCTCTGCTCAAGAACTCTGCTTTGATGAGCAAATCAATTTGCCTATCTCTAGCCCTTTTATTTCGGAGGTCTCCCTGACACGCTGGTAGCCTAGGCTCCTACCAGTAAGATAAACAAATGACTTTAGGAATGTGCAAGAATCTGCAGAAAAGATTGCAATGGGAAACAAGTATCTTGTAAATGGTTTTCTGTGTAAAATGATCTGCTGTAATTTCCAGGGAACAATGAGATCACAGGTTTCCCTTGTATACATCGAAACATTTAGTATGAGTTTGTCTTTTATAAGTAATTATCACAATTCTGTACATGTCAGGGCATCCTATTTCATTCTAAAAAAAAAAAAAAACTTGTGTCATCACTGTGCTCGAGTATAGGATTATTACATGAAATCTGTCTTACTGCCAAAATGTCTAGTTTTGTAGTTTGGATGAAAGCCAAAAAATAAACAAAATGGGATTATCGTCTACGATTGATGCTCCAGCAATGTTAAGATATTGTACTTAATGTCCAAAGGGATATAAATATGATAAAACGCTTTGGCGAGAATGTGAAGAACTAAAAGAATAATGAGCAAGAGTTGAAACTCCCTCGCAAACAAGATTCACTAACAGTGACAATGTCTGTGCTACAAGCTAGATGTGAGTGGACGTAACCTCTCTATACATGGTAATTTATACTCTTCCTTGCATGTTGTACATCTGCATCTATTATCTATTGTGTCTGGAATTATTCTTTCTCCAAGGTAACATGCAAGGCTACATTTCGAAGGGAGGATTTTGCTCTGTTACTTTACATTTCTATAATAATTCACACATTATATGCTTAGTGGAGTTGTCTGCTGTACATTGAACATATAAACAATGTAGTATACTAAAATTGTACCACTATCACACAAAGTGACAGACCAGACTGTAGGAAGGCCGTGAAAACTAAGAAGAATGAAGGGCAGCTGTAGTGTAGGAGTACAAACAGGAAGAGTAATCTTGTGTATCTGTTAGGACAGTGGGTTTGGAAGATTTGGCTTTGGGCTACTCCTTAGGGCATTAGCCTGGCAGTCCCCTGGTAATTCACTGTTTAACCCCTGTACAGGGATCTGGACTTCAACTCAGGGGAACCACCAGGCCTCTACCTCCTGGAGTAGTCTCTGTATGACCGCAGAGACTGCGGTGCAGAGCACTGAAGGGTCAGGCAAAATCGTATTCAAGGACAGGCTGAGGTCAGGACAGGCAGAGTACAAGCAGCATGGTAAATGGTCTGAGGTCAGGGCAAGCAGCAAAGGGTCAATATGGAGGTCAGACACAGGTCATTTCAGTCAGTAGAGTGTCACAATCCAGGAAATGGGCAGAAAAGTCAGCCTATGGGCAGACAACAAACAGATACCTTTGGATACTAGCAGACTGAAAAACCTATTTCTTAGGCATCCTCCCACAGGGGAAGGTGTCTTAAAGGAAGTGTGTCATCAGAAAATGACCTATTGTTAAAATCACATTTTTATGTTTATCATTTTTTAAAGATTTTTTGATGATGTTCTTTTTAGGTTTCCACGTCAATATCTATATCTAAATAAAAGCTATAAAATCCTGCAGTTTTCCCACTAAGGCCTTGTTCACACGTCAGTTATTTGATCAGTTATTTCCATCAGTTATTGTGATCCAAAACCAGGTTCAGGTCAAAAGCACACAAGGCCTAAGCCACTAAGAATAATAATAGGAGCACTTCTTCTTCGGGCAGCACTATAGACCACAGCTTTTTTGTCAAATTTCCTCATGTACCCCAAGGTAGCCAGCAGTAAGCTAAAGCAGAATAGGGTGCATGTGCTCTGGCCATTTAAGAGCTTGGAGGAGAACATGCACAATGGACATATGAAGAGAAGCCCAGCTGGAAATCAGGCCACAGTCTGCGTGGAGGGACAGAGCATCCTCAATGGCCAGGTGTGCCACGAAGGGGAGCGCAGGACGTGGGTCCACACTGCTGGATACAGAAACCCAGGACCAGTGGGTGAAACAGTAACAGTATCTCACTATTGTCAGTTTTTATTTGGTAGGAAGCAAACAAGGCAACTTTTTTTTTTTACCTATTGGGCAGATGCGGTTACCCCGCAACTACCAAAGAACACAAGTGCTATATAGGAACAAGAAGATGAGAAGCATTTCTAGCTTAGCCATATGAAAGTAGCATGGCAGTTCAGCGGTACAGTACAACAGTGTGTGGGAGAAACATTCCTGCTCATCCACTCTTTGTATGGTTGTCCTACAGTTCTGTGTGTTTTGTTGTTTATTTACCATTTGGAATAAGGCACATGCAGTACCCCAGAACCGGGGTATCTGCAAATGGGTTGTTACTTAATGTTGTGTAATGCAATTTCATGCTCTGTAACATATAGATAGTTTAGCAAAGTATGATTAGCATGTCCAGAGTTAACAATCCTGGCTCAGCACTTGTAGGAGGTTATGTGTGGACTGACCCCACCTCTAACCTTAAGAGAGTTTTGACTAGAGTTGTTGGAGGAAGGAAGCAGTGACCTATGCTCCTTCTCCTTAGGCCTCAATTGCCAGAGACTAAATAATCTCTGTATGGTTTACTGCAAGATCTACAGAAAGAGAAAGAACAAGGAGAGCTTAGAATCTGAGTGGCCGAGCATTGGAGTCATCAAGGTAACCCACTACTTCAGCTGCTAAGACTTTACTGCAGTGAGGGACACTATTAAGACACCCTTCACACCTGGACATGACTTGTTCAGTCGTATCACTAAAACCCTGTATCCCACAGTGGACATTAAGGCCAATATTGCACGAGTACTATTGGCTGCCATAGGTTTTGTCAAAAGAGACTTTAGCAAGATAACTGTGTCTGCTATAATTGGATTTACTACACCCCCTATTTTGCACTTGAATAAACTGGTCTTTTTAAGGAGATTCAGCACCCTACCTAAACCACATTCAATTCATTGCACTCAGCCAGCCAGTATCCTACTCTGTACTGATGAGGAGGAAAAGCACCCTGAAACAGCCATCTACAGATGGATATCTGGCTTGGCTATATTCCCTTGACAAATCCCATGGCTTGTTGGAAAGTCAGATTTTGAGACATAGAGAACCACTACCAAGAGGTGGTGCTAGTGATATGGTCTCTTCCTTGGGATATACCTCTTTGTATATTTGTTTCCCATGGACCATTGCCAATATGTCTCCATTTCATGGAGTTCTTCCAGTAAGTCTCACTGGTCTCTATTAGGAGGTTCAGCACCCTGCCTAAGCCACACTTAAAGAGGACCTTTCACCACTCCTGACTCGCCTGTTTTAATAGCTTTATGTATTCCCCGTGTAATAACAATTCTGGAACATCTATTCTTACGTCTCTATGTTGTGCCATTCCTTTATTATTTCTATTAGAAGTTATGAATGAATTGCTAGCAGTCTGCAGTAAGGGTACAGAGGGGAGGAAACCAGTTGGGGGTGTGAATCTGCACAGTCTGACAATGGCAATACTGATTGGCTAGAGTCAGTCTGTGCAGGTACACACCCCCAACTGGTCACCTCCCCTCTGTACCCTTACTGCAGACTGCTAGCAATTCATTCATAACGTCTAATAGAAATAATAAAGGAATGACACAACATGTTCCAGAATTGTTATTACATGGGGAATACATGGAGCTATTAAAACAGGCATGTCAGGAGTGGTGAAAGGTCCTCTTTAAATAAAAAGAGATGTTTATTCTTCTTTCTCTGGCTCTCTTTATCAAATCCTGCACCATATGCTGGCGATTGCACTACAAACATCATGCCTTGTACCCATACAAACACTCAACATCATCGGCCCCCCCGACTAACATCAGGCAGGGGCCCCTACATCAGGGTGTGCCCCAGACTCCCATCCTCTGCTCTGGCTCCTCCATCACAAATCTGCAGCAAAATCTGCATGTAACAGGAGTGAAATCTGAGGTGCAATTGTGTAGCTATTTCACAACATAATGAACATGCTCTCTTTTATGTTCAGAATTTTTTGCCACATGTCAACAATGTCTTCAAAACCCTTTCTACATGTATTATACTATAATTTAAATCTACCACCTCAGAACATGGCCCAATAATGTTGTGTTTGTTGGTCTTTTGTTATGGCAGATGGAATCCTTACTGTTGGTCTCAAAATTGTTGAGGGGTGAGGAACCTTGTGAGGTTTAATGTGTCTTTTTAAAGGTTAATAAAATATGTAGTTAGAGATAGCTAAGATGGTGCAATAAAAGACACGCCCATGAGATGTCATGTTGTATAAACTTAAGGTAGCCATACACCTTATTCTTAGATCAGCCAAACCTGATTGTGATGAGACTAGGACAGCATATATGGTGTGTGAAATGCCTGGGTGACATTTATTGGGCATGTGTTAGGGGGCAAGCAATTTGGCTTGGGCATTTTGAATTTCAACATGCCTGATGCTTTGTTGTCAAGGGCGATAAGCTACTTCCAAAGGTGTCTATCAGTGGCTTATTCTCATCTCCTCATCCATGCTTCGCCGAACTGAGCGTGTATGTTTAGGATTTACCCATTGCAGAGCTTATACACATTGTCACCCAACTTTCTACAGACCCAGAAAATCAAAGAAATGGCCATTGCAGTTCACAACCCTACTGGTTATTATGATTACAATCCGAACAATGAAACAGGATGTCTTGGTCCTCTGAACGGGAGAATATTCTGGTGCCTGGTATTGTAACATCTGTCTTTAGTCTCTGTTCTTGAAACAGTAAGTCTGTGGTAACATTATTCTAGTGAGATCATGCCCAGTAATGCAGTCACTTCAAGAAAACGGATGACTATGGCGATACAAGAATTGCATTTTCCATGTGAGGGTTTGGGGACATTTTTCATACATGTGATTCCTCCTATTTGAACCTGTTACTGACCATGTATGATAAAAGTCTTCCTGGGCTTTAAACCCCCACTATAGTATGGCAGCACAGGTTTAAAGCTTCAGTTTCTACAATCAATTAGTAATGGCCGGGTACTCGGTTGATACAGCCAGGCACCATGGAGAGACCAGAAAAGTAGCATATTACCACTTCTGACTTCTCATTTGTAGGGTACATAGTCCTTCATGAGGAGCTGTGTAATGAAAAGAATATTGAATGAATTGAATAAAATATTGAACATATTCAGCTTCTGATCACCAAGCTGCCTGGTGTTCACAGACTCAAACCACATTTCTCTTTATATAGTAATGCATAGCAAATCCTCAGCACTCTATGTGTGATGGTATACACATTCATTCCAAAGACCTTTAAGGACACATTTCAGGTCCGTTATGCTGCCCTTTCTGGGCCTGGCATGGTTCATTTTTTAATCAGAGAGACTTATGGGACAGATTCTTTCCCCTGGGTATGACTGCTTACAAGTGCCACTGACCCTCCACTGCAAGAAAAATTGTGGAGAACTGGACCGTTGTGTTCAGATGTATTGTGTGACTAGATTATACCTCCCAATGAGAAAGTAAAGATCTCTTGTTTGCAAAATATTTTGTGTCTATGAAATTGCTGTTCAGGTTTCCAACACCTTGTATCCCATATCTCAATGTTACATTCATGAGATAGCTGGCTGAACTGATGGATCTTTTGATGGTCTTGGAGAAGGTGTCATAGTTGGGAAAGGGTAAAAATGTTCATTGGTCTCATTAATATGGCAGCTTCTGAATACTCTTCTGCCTATTGCTGACATAGGAACAGCCACAGATCTAGAAAAAGAGGTCAGAGAAATCAGTTTTAATAAATACATGAAGGAATATATATGTTCTGTATAGCCATGAAGCTGCTACATTCCATTCACTATATAATTTGGTGATTTATTTACCAGGTACAAAAAACTGCAAACTGAATATATGAATTTTCAAGGTTGTCCAGGCAGCAGATTTCCTTTGTAGGACACAGAAACACAGCTGAAAAAAGTCCTGACTAGACTGAAACTTTCAGTATTATTTGCAAGTGGCTTCACATAATTATCTTATAGTTTAAACTGGACATGCTTTCACATTAATACAATCTAAGGTTAAGACCTCTTTCACAGTAGCGGCAGCACGGATCCGGCAGGTGAAGGGTGCTGCCGGATCCGTGCTGCTGCAGGGACATGTGTGGGGCCGGAACCGCGCTCCAGACCCACACATGTCACACAATACATACACACAGACACACACACACAGACATAGACACATACAAATACACATACATACTTACATGCTCCTGGTAGGTCTCCACAGCGCAGGAGGAGCAGGACGGCGCGCACATAGGACGATTCCCCACAGCGAGCTCTGCTGGGCGCCGGGTGGAATCGTCCTATGTGTGCGCCGTCCTGCTCCTCCTGCGCTATGGAGACTTACCAGGAGCATGTAAGTATGTATGTGTATTTGTATGTGTATATGTCTGTGTATATTTAGGTGTATGTCTGTATGTGTGTATGTATGTATGTGTGCAGGTGACGGATCCGTCATGAACTCCATTGAAAGTCAATGGAGGACGGATCCGTTCACCACTGTGGCACACCAAACTGATCCGTCCCCATTCACTTTCATTGGGGGTCATGACGGATCCGTCTTGGTGTGGATGCCTGGACCGGAGAGCAAACGACAGCATGCTGCGGTTTGCTCTCCGGTCTGAAGACGGAACTGAATGCTTTTAGGAGCATTCCGTTGTCTTCAGTTCAGTTTTGTCCCCATTGACAATGAATGGGGACAAAACTCAATCGTTTTATTCTGGTATTGAGCCCCTATGACGGAACTCAATACCGGAATTATAAAACGCAAGTGTGAAAGTAGCCTAAGTTGTAAGGACTCTTTTGTAGTGTTGTGGATTTCTTCTCTACTGAAGTCATGAGTCAGTCATCAGTTTCAGAACTTAAAGCGTATACAAGCTCAGTGTATCACTGTAATTCCACACTTCTACCAGCAGGAGGAGATAGGTAAAGATATTATAAGTGGATGACTCCCAGGCACCTACAGATAACACTTAAAATGGGGGACATTATCTTTCCACCACTGTGACTGAGAATAAATAACAACCTGGACGTTACAGACTCACCCCCTTATCTCTTCAGGTAGAAACAGTTCTCCACTCTCCGAGCTGTGTCTAAGCCATCTCATCCAGCTAACTTATATTTTATTCTGTAATGATGAGACAAGAACCCAGAAACAGTGCTGTCTAGGATGTCTATGGTTTGCTAGTATAAGCTAATTTACATTCTTTATCCATGGAGCATTGCCTGAAAAATAAGTCTCCATACAATGCTCTCATCAATGAGAAATAATACCCCCCTGAGATTCAATTTTACTATAACGAGAATGTTTTCCACAAAAATAATCTCCTTAGGTGTCATATAATTATTTCATCAGATTTCATAAATCAGGGTCTACATTATTCCAGACTCCAGAGAACAAGCATCCCATCACTAGAAATGTGTAACACTGAAATCATTAGTATCTACCAGTGTCTTATTTCTATATTCTTTGTCAAGAGATGGTTTTAGAAAGAGTTCTCCTTTAAAGGGGTTTTCTGAGATTTTGATACTGATGACCTGTCTTCAGCATAGGTCACCAGTATCTGATCGGTGGGGGTCCAACACCTGGGACCCCCCCTGATCAGCTGTTTGAGAAAGCAACGGTGCTTCTGTGAGCACTGCAGCCTTCTCGCAGCTTATAAAGCACAACGCTGTACATTGTATAGCGGTATTGCGCTCAATCCCATCCACAATACAGTGTACAGCACTGTGCATGGTAAAGCTGTTCGGCGGGGGTCCCAAGTGTTGGACCCCCACCGATCAGATACTGATGACCTATCCAAAGAATAGGTTATCAGAAAGAAAATCTCATTAAACCCCTTTAATATACAGTGTATGATATGCTTAGTATTCATCTATGTCAATAGTCTACCTTTGCCTACTTTGATTATGGTATCCACTGTATAAGTATATTCTTGGGATATTGAGGTACCAGCCAGGGATCTGCAGGATAACTCATTCTATTTGGGTGATGTTTTTAAAGGCCTCCAAGTTTTCCCTCTTTTTGATCATGTTGACTGCCAGCCAATGTCCACTGAGAGTATGTGTTATCAACAATATTTTCCCAAAACTGCCTCTGCACGGTAAACTTCTCCAGTGCGAGAGTGGATGTCACACTGCTTGTGGAGGTGGCTGCCAGGGATCCAATTAGATTTGGTAAATTTTTTTGCTGTAAAATGCCAGGTTCAGGTAGTCAATGAAGGTCTATGAAATGTAGGACACACATGTTTTTTTTGCTACTGCCATTTTTTTTCTGTTCATAAGGTACTGTTTTTTTGCCTTTCTGTCTTCATACAAAAAATGCAAAATGCGATAGTTCTGCTGTTTTTTTCAGGCATTTTTACATTTTACTCTTTCACTATCTGTAAAAAAAAAGCCAGAAAAAAACACATTTCACACAGCCGTGTAGAAAAAATGGCACTAAAAACCCACAAAAAAATGCAAAAAAAACCCAAATAGGTGCCCCAAAAACACATGAACATATTTTGACTTTTTTTTTTTTTTTTACTGGTAATTCTTGTGTAATAGTGCAGTACGCCAATTGTAAAGTAATAATAAAAGTAGTATCTGAGCTGGTATATGGCACTTATTAACGCTAATAGAATAGCGATAACTGTATGGATGGTAACAGTCAGTACAAATGATAATAACAATTGTGGGTCAAAGATTCTAGAATAACCATGAAGTCAACTATTATTGCTTAATAATAAGCTGAATATAGTACCTGTCTGGTTCTTCTATAGTTCTCAAATAGGGAAGCGATCCTATATTCAATAGTCAATAGTCAATAAGTCCTACGATGTGCTGTTCTCCTGCATCTCTTCAGAGTACATCCACGGTCCGCACGCTGCTCCGGCCGGAAGCAAGCGCACACGTGGGAAACTCCGCTGGTTGTTGCCACGGAGAAGCTTCAGTGTGACGTCACACGCTTAGTACGGGTGCCTGTAAGGACCAAGATTCATCCGGTGCGTTTCGGAACTAGCGTTTTCCTTCGTCAGGGATAATTGATCTTCCTCCCTCATGAACTGAAATAGGCTCCCCTTCCCCTAGCAATAAAGTTATTTAGAGATTCAGGATTCTTTATATCACAATGCAAGGTTTTTTCATATACAGTGCCTTGTGAAAGTATTCGGCCCCCTGGAACTTTACAACCTTTTGCCACATTTCAGGCTTCAAACAAAAAGATATAACATTTTAAATTTTTGGTGAAGAATAAACAAGTGGGTCACAATTGTGAAGTGGAACGAAATTTATTGGATCATTTAAACTTTTTTTGTAATAATAAAACTGAAAAGTGGGGCGTGCAAAATTATTCGGCCCCCTTGCATTAATACTTTGTTTCGCCACCTTTTGCTGCGATTATAGCTGCAAGTCGCTTGGGGTATGTCTCTATCAGTTTTGCACATCTAGAGACTGAAATTCTTGCCCATTCTTCCTTGCAAAACAGCTCAAGCTCTTTGAGGTTAAATGGAGAGCGTTTGTGAACAGCAGTTTTCAGCTCTTTCCACGTTATTATCATCTGGACTCAGGTCTGGACTTTGACTTGGCCATTCTAAGACCTGGATACGTTTATTTTTGAACCATTCCATTGTAGATTTTGCTTTGTTTGGGATCATTGTCTTGTTGGAAGATAAATCTCCGTCCTAGTCTCAGGTCTTTTGCAGACTCCAACAGGTTTTCATCCAGAATGGTCCTGTATTTGGCTCCATCCATCTTCCCATCAATTTTAACCATCTTCCCTGTCCCTGCTGATGAAAAGCAGGCCCAAACCATGATGCTGCCACCACCATGTTTGACAGTGGGGATGGTGTGTTTAGAGTGATGAGCTGTGTTGCTTTTACGCCAAACATATCGTTTTGCATTGTTTCCAAAAAGTTTGATTTTGGTTTCATCTGAGCAGAGCACCTTCTTCCACATGTTTGGTATGTCTCCCAGGTGGCTCGTGGCAAACTGTAAACGAGACTTTTTATGGATATCTTTGAGAAATGGCTTTCTTCTTGCCACTCTTCCATAAAGGCCAGATTTGTGAAGTGTTCGACTGATTGTTGTCCTATGGACAAACTCTCCCACCTCAGCTGTAGATTTCTGCAGTTCATCCAGAGTGATCATGGGCCTCTTGGCTGCATCTCTGATCATTCTTCTCCTTGTTTGAGATGAAAGATTAGAGGGACGGCCGGGTCTTGGTAGATTTGCAGTGGTCTGATACTCCTTCCACTTCAATATGATCGCTTGCACAGTGCTCCTTGGGATGTTTAAAGCTTGGGAAATCTTTTGGTATCCAAACCCTGCTTTAAACTTCTCCACAACAGTATCACGGACCTGCCTGGTGTGTTCCTTGGTCTTCATGATGCAGAACCCTGAGACTATCACAGAGCAGGTGCATTTATACGGAGACTTGATTACACACAGGTGGATTCTATTTATCTTCATCAGTCATTTAGGACAACATTGGATCATTCAGAGATCCTCAATGAACTTCTGGAGTGAGTTTTCTGAACTGAAAGTAAATGGGCCGAATAATTTTGCACGCCCCACTTTTCAGTTTTATTATTACAAAAAAAGTTTAAATGATCCAATAAATTTCGGTCCACTTCACAATTGTGACCCACTTGTTGTTGATTCTTCACCAAATTTAAAATGTTATATCTTTTTGTTTGAAGCCTGAAATGTGGCAAAAGGTTGAAAAGTTCCAGGGGGCCGAATACTTTCGCAAGGCACTGTATATGTATACATCTCTATGGGTTGATTCTAAAGTTGCTTCTTTCATTTCTTATCTCAAAATCCTATAGCGAGCATTCAGCAGAATCATTGGGTATATCTTTACACATATAGCGATTCACACCATCCTTCCAATCTTTCAATTGTTCCCTTTTTCAGCCTATTTATGGTTGTCACATTTCTTAAGCATATAAGGATTTGCATCCTTCTTCCATACATTAAGTTCCTCAATTATTCCCATAGTCGGGCTATTTTTCAATGATCAGTTTCATGCATAATTTTGGATATATAGGGATTTATCTTCTCCTTCCTCTATTTACCAATAAGTTATTCCCATTGTCAGAGTATAATGCTATGATGTTGTCCTATCTGTTGTTTTTCCATAATCATATAGGGATGTGCATTCTCCTTCCACACATAAAGTTCCTCAATTATTCCCATTATCAGGCTTTTTTAAAAAAATTTTTTATATTATTTAGAATGCAAATAACTCCATTTCTTGATTTAATCCTCTTGGAGCCAAACTATTACAATTAAATATCCAACCGCACTTACTTCTAGACATTTGTTTAATATAGTTGCCACCTCTTATATCCCTTTTTACTTTTTTATGCCACTAAAAACCATCCCTTGTGGTTTACTATTGTGATGTATCAGGAAATGGTGAGAGAGGGGGTGGCCCTCATATTTCTTTTCAATATTTCTAATGTGTTCCCTTATTCTAATTTTAAAGGGTCTCTTTGTTCTCCCAATGTACAATTTCTCACATGAGCATTTGATGTAATAAATCACCCCCCTAGTACTACATGTAAGGTGGCTTCCTATCTTAAATATGTCTGTGCCACTGTTTACTTCTAAAATAGGTTCCTTCTGTTTGGTTGTTCTACAATTTAAGAACATCTTACAGGGAAAGAAACCTTTTTTGAACCTTACTTGTTTCTTGTTTCTTGCTTCTTATTTGGGCAGAAATCTACTTTTATTGAGGGGGCCACTGAATTGGAAAGGTTCCTCGCTTTTTTAAACAGCACATCATAGGACTTATTGACTATTTACTATTGAATATAGGATCGCTTCCCTATTTGAGAACTATAGAAGAACCAGACTGGTACTATATTCAGCTTATTATTAAGCAATAATAGTTGACTTTATGGTTATTCTAGAATCTTGGGCCCACAATTGTTATTATCATTTGTACTGACTGTTATCATCCATACAGTTATCGCTATTCTATTAGCGTTAATAAGTGCCATATACCAGCGCAGATACTACTTTTATTATTACTTTACACTTGGGTGACAACAAATTAGTGAGAACAGGCAGCCTCACTGTGAGGTATCTTGCAGCGCATCCTGAAGCCAATCTTTGGGCTTAGGATAGGGCACCTTTTTTAGCGATAGCACAGGTGATACTTTTATTTATCAGTACGCCAATTATTTAGCCCAATTATTTTTATTTGTGAAATTTCATATGCTCTGTATACATTCACTGCACTAGCCCTAAGAAGCAACGCTATGAGAAAAAACACCTTCTGCATCCAGAGCCACTACTACTCCCATCCTCCATTCCGGCTCCTGAGTGGCTTGCTGCATAAGGACTCTTACTCCTTATAAAATCAGATATAATGCCTCCCAATAAATCTTAAATATCTCTTCAAAATCCATATAGTATTTGTAGACAATGATTGCATATGATACTAGTCTGCTGCACTAACAAGAGCTGAATTTGTTCTTTAAAAAATTAATATTTGAAATTTTCTTGAAAGTTTGAAAAATTGCAAAATTCTTAACCTTGTAACATCCTAATAAAATAAAATGACATTTACAAACTGTTGCCACATAAAGTAGAGATATGATGAGTGCACATGCTATGAGTGTAAGCTTTACATTTGCACTTTTTCTTACCTCTCTTCAGAAAAAGTGACACAGAGGGACACATACTTTCCTCGAAAATTATGCTAGAATGCCATTAAAAATGCCAGATGCTAAAACACGCTTTATGGGTAAAAATGCCTAAAAAACAACTAAAAAATGGCTACAAAACTCTGGCTTTTTTGAGCAATTGCTTTGGTTAAAAAATACTCTAAGACCAAAACTGTGTGTTAAGGAAGGAAACTTTAAAAAGTAACCAAACTTTTGTATACATTTTTTCTTAACCTATACCTAATGCCCTAATAACACTTTTTGTAATATAGTTGTAATATAGTTTATTAGTTTATTTTGTATTGTTATTACATTTTTCCCTACCTAAAGCACACCTTTCCCTGTGCGCTTAAAATTTACTTCTCTGTGCACCAGTGACTACTCAGTGGGGTACGGAGTACGGAGTTCACTTTTTATCAATGGGGCAGCAGCGCAGTGAGTACGGGCAGGAGTGCATATTACTGCTCCTGCCTGTGCCCCCGGAGGATTACTAACTCCTAGCATAGCACATGAGTACCTTGTAACCCTGTGCTATGCCAGGATTAGCTGAGCCGTGCGGGCTCCTGCCTGTGCCTGCTTCACTAAGTTAAGGGTCCTGAATATCAACTCTTAACTTAGCGAAGCAGGCACAAGCAGGAGCTCGCTCCGCTTAGCTAATCCTGGCATAGCACAGGGTTACAAGGTACCCATGTGCTATGCCAGGATTTAGTAAACCTCCGGGGCATATTGCTGTTCCTGCCCGTACTCACTGTGCTGCGGCCCCATTGATAAAAATGTGAACTCCGTACTCCATACACCACTGAGAAGTCAGAGGTGTATAGAGAAGTAGATTTTAAGCGAATGGGGAAAAGTGTGCTTTGGTAGGGAAGTGTAATAAAAATACAAAAAAACTTTAATAAACTATATTACAAAAAGTGTTATTAGGGCATTATGGACAGGTTAAGAAAAATGTATACAAAAGTTTACTTACTTTTTAAACCTCATTTGTTACTTCTCTACCCAAGACTTCATCTTATCTAGATCCATATGTAGCAGTATACTGTCCTTTTTTGAGTTTTCCAGGCTACCGATATTGATGGCCTCAGGATTGGTTATTTAATGTGATCAGTCTGAGACCCTGCATTCCCCCCTTAATATCACCCGTTCCCTGCAGCCTCCATCTCTGGAACTAGCACTGTGAATGGAGAGGGAACCACAGCTCTGTTCAGTGAAGTGGTCGTGCCAGGTTACTGCAGCTCAACTCCCGTTAATTTCACATTATCTGGAGCCAAGAGGAAAAGTCATGAAGGACACATCTTACCATCTGGACCTGGTGATTTGTCTATTTTAATCTTTCAAAGACGGCGCTGCATTTCTTGGGTCAGACAGGTGACATTTAATGGGATCTTACCTTATCACTCTGCATTTCACCTGACGTTTCATTGTCCTCTGTGAATACAGTGGAGAAAAAAAAATGTGCTTTGTCCTCATTACCTCCTCCCTCATCACTTTTTAAAGGGCCAAAAATTTCAGAAATCCCTGCAGTGCCCTTATCTCCCCACATGTCATTGGGATGTCTCTTTCCGATCCCAGCTCATGCACAGGGTCTACTTTACATAACTCACAAGTAGTAATGCATCATTCAGCAAATCTTTGGTTGCAAGGTAATTCCCCTCAATTAGGCACCCAGAGCGGACATGGTGTCACACACCTGACCTTTAACCAGTGCAGCCAGAATAATCCGTTAGTGTTTTATTTTAATAAAAGCCGCACGCTGTGTCCTGCCCCGTGCAGAATTCTGCACTTTAATTCCAGAGTCTAATCACTTCCAGCTGCCGGCAGATGCAATGTGAAATCAGATTGGGGCCAGAACTGCCCTGAATCCCACTGCTTGTCAGTGACTGGAATAAAATCAGGCGGCTTAACCCCTGGAGCGCTGGACTGTTGGGTGCCAACAATTGCGTTATTCCTCGCAGTGCTTGGATCCCGGTGCAGTAAGGATATATGGATATTATGTGGAGCTGGGTCTCACAATGAACAAAGCTATGAGCACATGTGTGTTCACTACAGCTGCCAAATGTGTTAACCCTTTCATGTCTGACCCAGCGACTGACAGATGTTATGGTAATGCTCAAAGCTGCTAAATAACAAAATGGTAAGAGGCCATTTACGCAGTGCAATTATCGTTCAAATGTGAACAATAACGAGTGGTCGGAAGGATAATTGCCCTGTGTAAATGAGCAAAATGATCTCAGATGACTGAAGAAACTGTCTTTAATCAGTGAAAAATTGACCATGCATACATGAAACTTTGAGTAATTACCCGAGAATCCATACAACTATTTTATGCTTATGTAAACTGAAGTATTTACACATATAATACTATCGCATATGTATAACCTACTGTTAATAGAGAAGGGATCTTTAGAGAACATGAAAAATGCGCACACTTCCTATGAGTTTTGGCAAATGCTCAACATTATAGGCCTGAAGCCTACAACATCCTTAGGGCTCATGCACACGAGCATGTGCAGTCAGTGCCCGTGCTGTGGACTGTAATTTGCGGTCCACAACGCACGGGCACTGACATTGGGGCCGCTGCATGTGGATTGCGGACCCATTCATTTGAATGAGGTCCACGATCCGCATCCGAGGGTCCGCACCACAAAAAAGTAGTGCCTCCGCTCCACATCTCCCGAATCTCCCGGACTGCAGACCCATTGAAGTGAATGGGTCCGCGATCCGTGATGGGGCTACACCTTGCATGAGCCCCTAGGCTGAGTTCACACTTCAGTTATTTGATCAGTTATATTCATCAGTTATTGTGAGCCAAATCCAGGTGCGGGTCAAAAACATAGAACAGGAGGGAATCTTCCATTATACCTGATCTCCGAGTAGACTTCACTACTGGTTTTAGCTCACAATAACTGATGAAAATAACTGAGTGCCCCTGTTATAAAGATCCACACCAACATCTATATCAATGTCCACATCCATACTGATGTGGATACTGGGAGCCATGTGTGAGATTCCAAACTAGGTTGGCAGTCAAACTGGATATTTGGAGGGTTTGTATTTACTCCAAAACATGTAAGGTATTGTTAAAACCTTTTTCGTATGAAATCTTTGCACGTTTTCAGAGTAAAGGCAAACTCTTCCAATTACCCAGTTTGACTTCTGTGTGCTGTGTCCAACTTTCAGTGAGAACTTGGATAGTGGATGGGTGAGTCAGACCAGGCCCAACAGGTGACAAACCCTGGATGGACATTCATCTGGCTGCTGCTGTGACACAACATACATTTGTGTATATGTGTGGAAATTGATATCTATGGTGATTGAGATTCACAATACTTGCTTGAATATTCCTTAAACTTTCATAGAACCTAATAGACAAAGCCATATGGACAGACACCTTGCTGCTTTTATCCAAGATAGGTCCAGTTCAATGGATGTACTATAATCATAATACCCATCAAGAGAATACTCACCGTAGTCATAGTGACTGACATATGGTTGGATTTTATAGGTATATTTAGAGCAGGGATGTCAAATTCGTGGCTCTCCAGCTGTTTAGAAACTTCCGTAATGCCCGGACAGCCTACAGCTATCAGTGAGTGCTGGGAGTTGTAGTTTTGCGACAGCTGAAGGGCAGTGGCATTCCTCCAATAGAGGCAAACCACGGAGCTGCTAGGGTTCAATGGGGAAAAGGAGCCCGCAGAGAACCAAAGGTCCCACCCCTCTAATTACACTCATTACTGTTCAGTTCCAGTATATTATCTCTATCATCAATAGAGAAGGCTAAAGGACCTGTGATGATGTCATCACAGGTCCTGTACATCTAATAAAGGAATTGTACAAATAATGGTATAGTTCCCAGGTTTGAAAGGTGCATCTGCCAGAACCTGTGATGACATCATTATCATCATCATCACAAGTCCTGTACATCTATTAAAGGAACTACACAAAGCATCATTACAGGTATTCCAACCCCCAATAGCATGAAGAAGAATTGCACGATGAGCTCTCCGCTGAGACTAGAATGGAGTGGTAAGAGGAGGCTTTCTTTCTCTTCATTTGCTCCCCATTCCCTATGTTTACTCATATCTCACTCATATATATACAGTACTGCAGACAGTTACATCCACTATTACCTAATGTACCTCACACAATAACCATAATGTATAACCATCTATTAAATCATGTACTACTCATATCAATACACTGCTCTCTCTCTCTATCTCTCTCTCTCTATATATATATATAAATAAATAGTATATACAGCAGTGTACTGACATGTGAGGTACAAGGTATAATAGATGCGGTGTGTACAGATATATAGTATTCTATCGATTTTTCTTAAAAAAAAAAAAAAGGAGAAGACATGGCTTGGCCTCCTGGACACTCCTGGAACAAATCTAATAAACACACAAACAGACCAGCACTTCATACCTTGTTACTGTCCTTTTTCTCATTAACAGTGAACTCCACATCCCCCATAATAGTGACCTCTACAGTACCCCGCCCCTTAACAGTGAATGCCACAGCCCCCTACCCCTTAACACTGACCCCCCCACAGTGCAACGCCTCCTTAAAATAGGACCTCCATAGCAGCCTATCCCCTTAACTTTGACCTTCACAGCAGCCCGCCCCTTTAACAGTGAGTTTCACAGCACCCCACTCCCTTGACAGTGACCTCCTTAGGGGCCCGCCCCTTAACACTGCCCTCTATAGGGGACCGTCTCCTTATCTGTGACCTCCACTGTTCCTTGCCCCTTTAACAGAGACCTCCACAGCACCCGTCCCTTTAACAGTGACTGCCACAGTACCCTGTTCCCATAACAGTAACCTCTACAGTACCCCACTCCCTTAACAGTGACCTCACAGTACCCTGCTACCTTAACAGTGACCTCCACAGCAGCTGCCCCTTTAATTATGGATCCTGTCTCCTTAACAGTGAGCTCCACAGTGCCCACCCCTTTAACAGTGACCTTCACAGCGGCCTGCCCCCTTAACAGTAACATCCACCGTGAATGCCCTTTTAACAGTGACCTCCACAGTGTCTGCCCCTTTAAAAGAGACCTCAACAGTGCCCACCCCTTTAACAGTGACCTCCACAGCGGCCTTCCCCCTTAACAGTAACATCCACAGTGAACACCCCTTTAACAGTGTCCTACACAGTGCCCGCCCCTTTAACAGTGACCTCCACAGCAGCTGCCCCTTTAAGAGTGGCCCCTGCCCCCTTAACAGTGATCTCCACATCAGCTGCCCCTTTAATAGTTGTTACCGCCCCCTTAACTGTGACATCCATAGCGCCCTGCTCCTTTACAGCTAGGGCTACACGACGTGTTGTGCGACATTTTGTCGCACCAATGTTGCACAACAATTTTTATAATGATAGACTATAGTGTCGCACTGCGACTTATTGCGACATGCTGCGACTGTGACATGACAGTCGCAAAAAATCCATTCAAGACGGATTTTTGTACGACTGTCGCATCACAGTCGCAGCATGTCGCAGTGCAACACTATAGACTATCATTATAAAAATTGTTGCGCAACATCAATGTCACGTGACACATGTACGGTAGCAGTGTAATTGTGCCCTATGTTTTGTGTGACTTATTGTCGTAGTGTAACCCAAGCCTAAAGCTGACCTACAGCAGTGAAGGAAAATGGTTGGGGTGTTGTGGAAACCTGGAGTAAAACTTTATGTATGTGTGTAAGAAGCAGGCTGCACCAGGGCCTGTGGGAGTTAAGCAGTGAATTGTGTTTTGGGGACCTATTTACCTGAGCTCCTCAGCTGGCTACTAATTACCTGGCTGGGTTGTTTTGGAAACCTGTGTGTATGTGGAGAGTATGGCAGTTGTGATTTGAAGAGAAAGACTTCCAGGCTAATATTGGCTAATGTAAGTCGTTTTTTGGGAATATCTCAGGAACGGTACGTCCTAGAGAGCTGAGAACCTAAAACCTTCTCGGACACCTGATGTACCTGTGTGGTGAATTTGGTGAAGATCGGTCCAGTAGTTTGGTCGCGCATAAACAACAGACAGACAGACAGAAACTCATTTTTATAATATAAGAAGAAAGATACAGCAGTGTACTGATATGTAAGGTATGAGGTATAATAGATGCAGTGTGTTGATATATAGTATATACATCACTGTACTGACATGTGAGGTATAAAGTATAATAGGTGCAGTGTACAGATATATAGTATATACAGCCAGGCCTGGCCTGGCCCACAGGGGTACAGGTGAATCCCCCATTGGGCCCCTAGTCTCCCACCCCCTGACAAGTGGCACATAACACAGTGGACTTACTGCACTACATACATATGTTCAATGTATAACACCTCAACCAGCCTATGTTCAGATAAAAAACATGATTATTAAAACAAAAGATTATTAAAGAAACTCCCCAGTTTATTATTATAGACACAATCAGAGCGGAGATGACTTCTAGGTATAGAGGAAAGCTAGCCAGTATCCTCTTTTCTCCAGGACCTACCTTCTCAAAGCTGCTTCAGGGACCCCCATATTTAGTCATCTGGTAGCCTCTTGCTGCTGTGTGACGAGGTAATACTTAAATGTATCCAGACGGTGGGCCCCAAAATAAATTTTACTGGTGGGCCCTAGGCACCCCAGTCCAAAACTGTATGTAGCAGTGTACTGACATGTGAGGTTTCAAGTATAATAGATACAATGTGTCCAGGTATGTAGTATACTAGTAGAAGGACCCGGCTTCGCCTGGGTATATTTAGTCTATTTCATTTAGTGTTTGTGTTTGTCGTTGCAGAGAGAAAGTCAATGCAGCTGACAGTCGTTGATATTTACCTTCATTTTTTCAATCCCCATTGGCTGCGGAGTGGGAGGGGGCATGACCTGATCGGGTCAGGGGCGTGGTTTAGCGGGACTTTGGAGGGGGTTGCTTTTAAGTCCTTCTTTTGAGGGTGGCCTGAATTAAAGGTCAATACCATGGTAATTTATGAGGACACGCAATGGGTAGCAGCGGAAGAAAACATCGCTTCCCACAGGTATATTTAATCTATTTCATTTAGTGTTTCTGGTTGTCGTTGCAGAAAGAAAGTCAACCTTCCACCCCTGCAGCTGACAGAAGTTGAATTTTAGCTTCATTTTTTCAATCCCCCGTTGGCTGCGGAGTGGGATGGGGCATGGCCTGACTGAGTCGGGGCGTGGCTTAGCGAGACCTGGGGCGGGGGGTTTAAGTCCTTCTTTTGAAGGTGGCCTGAATTACAGGCCGATGCCATGGTAATTTATCAGGACACACAGTGGAAGAAAACATCTTTTATTACTACTGAACGGTCTTAGTCTAAAACATAAGTTATATTTATGGTAACTAGTGATGATCGAGCACCCCGATGTTCGGGTGCTCGGGTGCTCTGGCCGAACACTAGGTGGTGCTCAAGTGCTCGGCCGAGCACCCGAGTACAAAGGAAGTCAATGGGAGAAGACCAGGCACCCCCTGCTCGCATGAGGGAAGGGTGCCTGGTCCATAGGGAAACGTCAGAAAATGGTGAAAACGCCACAGAAATGGTTAGGGAACAGCATGGGGAGGATGTCTGGATGCATCTTGCACACGGAAGTCGCTGCTATTAACGATGATGGCTGACTATAACGCCACTTCTACGGAATGACAAAAATACCCCCCCTTCCAAAAACCCAAGATAACATTGATTTTACTGGAAATATTGTTAGGAAACATATATTTACTTGTATGTAAAGCGCAAATAGCAGCACGCCCTCATCCTTAATGTTTTACACTGTCAAATCAGCAGCAGGCACTCGCCACAAATTTTTTACACGGTCAGCTCAGCAGCAGGCATTCGTCCCTACTGTTTGAGACGCTCAGATCAGCAGCAGACCCTCACCCCAAATGTTTTTGAGTGTCAGCAGCACTGAACGTCAACTTGTCAGGATGAGGACCAGAATGAAGAAGTAACATAGTAACACTGTAACATAGTTTATAAGGCCGAAAAAAGACATCTGTCCATCCAGTTCGGCCTGTTATCCTGCAAGTTGATCCAGAGGAAGGCAAGAAACCCCTGTGAGGTAGAAGCCAATATTCCTCACTTTAAGGGAAAAAAATCCTCCCCGAAGAGGAAGAGGAAGTAGTGGACGATGAAATCACTGGCCCAACATGGGAAGGAGGCAAGCTGAGCGAGGACAGCAGTACAGAGAGGGAGGGATGCGCAGCACCGCAACAGGCTGTAAGAGGCGGTAGGGTGGCAAAAGGGAGAAGGCAGGCCACACCAACAAGTGTGGACGATAAAAGAATTGTTATTTGCAACCTGTGTTGTACCAAAATAAGCATGGGCATGAACACTACCAACCTGACCACCACCAGCATGATCTTCATGGCAGCAAAGCACCCTAATAGGTGGGCCAAACGCCTGGATCCACAATCGGTGTCTGTGGGTCATACCACTGCCTCCTCTTCCCTGTGTTACGTGCTAACCAAGACGCAGGCCCAGATGCCTTTCCCCCTGCACCTGGACCCTCGCAAGCACCATCAGCGAGCACATCCACTTCTGTGTCCCAGCGCAGCGTACAGATGTCCATATCCCAGGCCTTTGAACAAAAGCGCAAATACCCAGCCACCCAGCCAGAGGCAATAGCACTAAATGCACACATTTGCAAATTGCTGGTGCTGGAAATGTTGCCGTTTAGGCTTGTGGACACTGAGGCTTTTCGCAGTCTGATGGTGGCTGTCCCTCGTTACTCAGTACCTAGCCGTCACTATTTTTCCCGGTGTACCCTCACCGCCTTACACCAGGATGTGTTCCATAACATAACCCGTGCCCTGACCAATGCAGTTACTGGGAAGGTCCACTTAACGACTGACACATGGACAAGTGCTTCTGGCCAGGGACGCTACATTTCCCTGACGGCACACTGGGTGAACGTTGTGGAGGCTGGGAGCGAGTCATACCCTGGGATGGCACAGATGCTACCGACACAAAGGATTGCGGGCCCTACTTCCATCAGGATTTCCACCATCACCTACATTAGCAGCTGCAAACCCTCCTTCTCCTCCATCACTTCCATCTAGGAATTCTCATCTTGCAGCACCAGTCAGACTTCAGTTAGTAGCTGGAAGCAGTTTAGCACAGTGGTGGGGAAGTGGCAACAGGCTGTGCTGAAACTTATTTGCTTAGGTGACAAACAACACACCGCCACAGTGCTGTGGCAGGGTATAAGGGACTGGGCTGAGCTGTGGCTCTCGCCACTCAACCTACAACCAGGTGTGGTTGCATACCTCCCAACTTTTGAAAATTGCAAAGAGGAACAATGTGTGTGGCACGCATCACGGAAGTTTTTTTCATACTAGGCCACACCTCTAACTCCGCCCAAAGCATAATTACTACAGCCCCTGCGGCAATTTTTTTCTTGCACGTCATTGTCCATATAAATATTAGCACATAAATCATTAGCTTATAGATATTTTAAGGACCCAATTGCACGAAATAATGAAGTTCTGGTCTAATTTATAGGTATAGACACTTTAGTAAGGAGCAATTTAGTAAATTTATTAATGCACATGTATGCATTAATCCTCCAGGTCAAAAAGAGGGACATTTAAGGAGAAAAGAGGGACAGAGGGACATGGGTCAAAAAGAGGGACTGTCCCTCCAAAAGAGGGACACTTGGGAGGTATGTGGTTGTGTCTGATAATGGTCACAACTTGGTGGCGGCTTTGGAGCTCGGCAAGCTCACACACATACTGTCACGCTCAGGTGTGGGGGGAAAACCACACAGAGCGTAGGAGGGAAAGAAGATTAGGCCTGGAAACTAAGGAAGGTAGATGGACAGGAAACCATGACTCTAATCCTGATTGACTACCAGTATGAACAGGCCTCAAAGTTAGGCGAGTTCATACACAGGAACCTAAACCAAACTGACCCTATAGGACCCTGGAACTAATGACAGGAATGAGTCTACCTCTTCCTCCAACAGGAAGGACGAACAGGAGTCTCCCTCAGGCCAAACAACTGCTTCAACTTAGTGGTTCAGCGGTTTCTCAAAAACTACACTTTTTTTGCCTGAGCTGCTGGTGAAGGTGGCCATTTCTGAAAGTCACCTACAGCTTCTGCCGGTCTGGCAACGATGCAGCAGCGCTTACACTTGCCAGCTCACTGACTGCTATGCACACGCTGCAACCCTATCTGCTCTCAATAAAGACGAACAGCGCTGCATGTGGAAAAGGTTCTGATAAGCGCCCTAGTGTCACAACTAGGAGGAAAAAGTTTTGTAAAATGATAAAGGATTACCTAGCTGACAATGTCAACGTCCTCAGCAATCCCTCTGTGCCTAATAATTATTGGGTGTCTAAGTTCGACACATCAAACGAACTGGCGCTCTACGCCTTGGAGGTGCTGGCCTGTCCTGCCGCCAGCGTTTTTTCGGAGCGGGTATTTAGTGCCGCTGGGGGGCATAATAACTGCTAAGCGCATCTGTCTGTCAACTGAAAATGCTGACAGGTTGACACTAATCAAAAATAAACAAGGCATGGATTGCCCCTGACTTCCCTACCCCACCAGAGGAAAGCGGCTGAACATAAAGGAACCTTAAATGTGGCTTTTAAGGTGTATTGAATACACTATATTTCCATGAACCCCTTCCTCTTCTCGTCCTCTTCCTCCAGCATATCAAACTGCTTATTAGGCTGCCCTCACCTTTAAATATTTAAGAGGTTCACCAGCAGGCCCTCACCCCTAATTTTTTAACCTAAAAATATTAACCTCACTCTGGTCCTCCTGACATGTTGACCTAACAAGAACCTGTCTTGTGCCGCCTTGCAAACTCAGAGATGAAGCTAGGAGTTTTGGATGACTTTGTTTCTTGGGATCTGCCAGCAGGCAAAGTTTCACCACGCCCAGAACCATCGCCATCAGCAGCACGCCCACTTCCCCTTCCCTTTTTGCTTGCCTTGCGCATATTATATATTATATATGCAACTTTGTCGCAAGTACAGTAGTGCAGATTTTTATTAAGTGTATGATCAGAAAAATTTCACCAAATATCAAATAGCTAGAATGCGCAAACGTTATAGAGGAGCCGCAAATGAGGAACAACGGCCTAAATTAACGGTAGAAAAAATACCAACAGATGTCAGGTATATAAACTACAGAAATGTTATAATGCACACGCTGTGCACGTAGTGCTAGTGTCAGGGCACACTTGCGTTCTTTTTGCCACAAAAGAAAAAAAAATGCAGCCAGATATAACAATGGACTTTTGCCTAGCCAAATCCTATCCCTACAGTATAGGTCCGTCCTTGCACAAGTTATACTGCAGACGCAAATGAGGAACTGCGGCCTAAACTAACGGTATTAAGTGTAACAACGGATGTCAGTTGCATAGACTTTTGAACGGTTGTAATACGCTGTGCACCTAGCGTTACTGACAGGGCACACTTGTTTTTTTTTTTTGCCACCCAAAAAAAAAAGCAGACATATTTCACAATGGACTTTGGTCTTTTTGGAACAGAAACAATTTTTCTACCTACCCAAATCCTATCCCTATAGTTTAATTCCCTCATTGGGCAAATTAAACTGCAGACGCAAATGAGGAACTGCAGCCTAAACTAACGGTATTAAGTGTAACAACGGATGTCAGTTGCATAGACTTTTGAATGGTTGTAATACGCTGTGCACCTAGCGTTACTGACAGGGCACACTTGGTTTTTTTTTTGCCACCAAAAAAAAAAAAAAGCAGAAGGATTTAACAATGGACTGTTGTGTCTTTTGAACAATGATACTTACACTGCCTATAGAAATTCTATCCCTACATAAGTCCCTCCTTGCGCAAATGTTATACAGCAAGACACAAAAGAAGTACTGCGGGCTTAACAGCAGAAATTATAGAAAAGTATGTCAGGTACATAGTATACAGAGAGTATCCTACAGCATGCAGCAGCAGCACATGTGGCAATAATGGCAGGCCACCTAGCCCTATTTTCACCACCTTTAAACACCCCAAAAATAATAAAATATTGCTTTGTGCCAGATATAATAGCCCTAAAAAGGGCTTTTGGGTCTTTTTGAGCGATTTCTATCCCTGCTTCTCTCCCTACAGTGTATGTCCCTCCTTGCTGCAGCAGCACATGTGGCGTTAATGGCAGGACACCTAGAGCTATTTTCACCACCTTTAAAGTCCTCAAAATACAAAAAAAAAGGTTTGTGACAGATATAATAGCCCTTAAAAGGGCTTTTGGGTCTTTGGTTAGCGATTTCTATCCCTGCCTAGTGTGATTCTCTCCCTACACTCTCTGTCCCTGCATGCAGCAGCTCTCCCTGTCTAACACTGGCCGGGTCACATGTCACCGCGTGCTTTATAGTACCCGCTGACATGTGACCTGGCCAGCCAATCAGTGTAATGCCAGTAGCTAAGATGGCTACTGGCATTACACTGAATGCCATCCCTCCCCGCACGCTAATTGGCTAATTAGCGTGCGGCGAGGTGACTTGAGCATGGCACTCGAGCACACTCGG
This sequence comes from Rhinella marina, assembly GCA_900303285.1. Classification (NCBI taxonomy): domain Eukaryota; kingdom Metazoa; phylum Chordata; class Amphibia; order Anura; family Bufonidae; genus Rhinella; species Rhinella marina. The sequence goes on along the minus strand of ONZH01006422.1, from coordinate 74,287 downwards.
TATTCGGCCGAATACCACGTGGTCCTGAGCACCGTTCGCTCAACGCTAATGGTAACCGGAATACCCCTTTAACAGTGTCCTTCTTTTGAGGGTGGCCTGAATTAAAGGTCGATACCATGGTAATTTATGAGGACACGCAATGGGTAGCAGTGGAAGAAAACATCGCTTCCCACGGATATTTAATCTATTTCATTTAGTGTTTCTGGTTGTCGTTGCAGAAAGAAAGTCAAAATCCCACCCACCCCTGCAGCTGACAGAAGTTGAATTTTAGCTTCATTTTTTAATCCCTGTTGGCTGCGGAGTGGGAGGGGAGCGTGGATTAGCGAGACCTGGGGCGGGGGGTTTAAGTCCTTCTTTTAAAGGTGGCCTGAATTACAGGTCGATGCCATGATAATTTATGAGGACACGCAATGGGTAGCAGTGGAAAAAAACATCTTTTATTACTACTTAACGGTCTTAGTCTAAAATTTGTGTATTTCATTTATTTCATTTAATGTTTCTGTGTGTCGTTGCAGAGAGAAAGTCAATGCAGCTGACAGAAGTTGATTTTTACCTTTATTTTTTCAATCCCCATTGGTTGCGGAGTGGGAGGGGGCGTGACCTGACTGGGTCGGGAGCGTGGTTTAGCAGGACCTTGGGGAGTTGCTTTTAAGTCCTTTTTTTTAGAGTTACCTGAATTACAGGTCAATGCCATGGTCATTTATGAGGACCGGCAATGGGTAGCAGTGGGAAAAAACATCTTTTATTACTACTGAACTGTCGTAGTCTAAAATTAGTGTATTTCATCTATTTCATTTAATGTTTCTGTGTGTCGTTGCAGAGAGAAAGTCATCCTCCCTCCCACCCCTGCAGCTGACAGAAGTTTATTTTTACCTTCATTTTTTCAATCCCCATTGGCTGCGGAGTGGGAGGGGGTGTGACTTAGCGAGATCTGGGGCAGGGGTTTTAAGTCCTTCTTTAGGGGGCAGCCTGAATTACAGGTCGATGCCATGGAAATCTATGAGGACACGCAATGGGTAGCAGTAGAAGAAAACATCTTTTATTACTACTGAATGGCCTTAGTCTAAAATTAGTCTAAAACAGAAGTTATATTTATGGTAACCGGAATACCCCTTTAACAGTGTCATCCACAGTGCTCTGCCCCTTTAAAGCAGCGAATAGAAATGGCTGAGCTCCTCAGCTGGCTGCTAATTACCTGGCTTGGTTGTTATGGAAACCAATATGTATGTGGAGAAAATGGCAGTTGGATTTTGAAGTGAAATGCTCATAGACTAATATTGGCTGATGGAGATCATATTTAGGGAATATCTTGGGAACGGTACGTCCTAGAGAGCTGAGACTTGGTCAAAAAACCTTTCCGGACACCTGATATAACCTGTGTGCCGAATTTGGTGAAAATTGGTCCAGTAGTTTGGGCACGCATAGAGAACAGACAGACAGAAACTCATTTTTATAATATTAAGAGATACAGCAATGTACTGATATCTGAGGTACGAGCTGTAATTTATACCTCATACCTCACATATCAGTACTCTGTTGTATATACTATATATCATAACACACTTCATCTATTATACCTCATACCTCACATAACAGTACACTGGTGTATATACTGGCCAGGAAAGGGTAGTGGGAGGGGCTATGAATGGGGCATGGGGACACAATTTGGATTCTTGCTATGGGGCCCAGTGATTTCTATGTAAGTCCCTGCTGAAGGGCCATGAGTTTGACTTCCGTGATCTAGAGGATGATGTGATAAACTAGGAATGGGAAACCCAGCTGTCCGGGTTTTCAAAGTGCCACTCAAATGGCCCTGCACTATATCTTTGATACTCGATTACTTACCTCATAATAAGGTGTCATCTGGGAAGGGTCTTGGTAGAGGAGAATAACCAGATCATAGTACAGCATGAAGATCATGGTATTTTCAGTTCCATGCTTAGATATTCTGGTACATATAGAAAAGTATGACCTTTCCGACAATTGAACCCTGTTATATATATTTTACCCTCATTAAAACCTGTTTTCTGTGCACAGCCCCATAGAAATTAGAATACTGATGGATCCTGATAAAATCGGGGGATCAGATGTGCATTTACCTCTTCTTTCCCTCTACTTTCTGATCATAAAATCACATCTACTGTTAGTATTTTGCTCTTACAATAAGAAAACTAGGATTTGTCAGCATTCTTGATGAGCTGCATCGTGTTCCACCATTCCCTGGTTAGCACTTGTGTGCGTGACTGGCAGACATCCTTTGTTCAGTCACCATGAGAACATTTCCCCATGCTTACACTTAGAAAGAATCCCCAAAATTCCATGTGGTTTTGCCCTGGAGAGACATAAGATTGAGGAGAACAAGGGAAGCCAGCTCTTGGCTGCTGTTAAGAAGATGAAATCTATCAGAGAGCATTAATGTTTGAGAAGAGAATTGGAAGCAGGATTGCCCTGGCTGCCTCTCCTCCATTCTGTCACTCTTGGCTGATTCTCTAACATTTCTCACCTCCTCTCATTGCTTTGCAATAGAATGGTAAGGATAAGCAGATAGACAGGTGTGCTCTGCCCCAATCAGATGCCGCCTTTGTTCAGCATTTGTTCTGTATTTTTTTTTTTTATGCTGAAGAGACAGGCGGAATTTGGACTAAGCTGGGATCTTTCCATTGCAGTTTAGGGAGCACATTTGAAAACTATTTTGCTTTAATAAACCTATATAAAATACAAGAGAGCCCATTTGCAAGCAAACACAATGCAACAACACTCTGGCAAACATCTAATACTTAAAGGGGTTGTCCCACGAAAAATATTCTACAGTTCTCAAGCCAGCACTTGGATCTGAATACTTTTGCAACTGCATGTAATTTAAAATTTTGTATAGCCACCGAGTTATTCAATAAAATGTATCTGTGTAGTCCTACTTATTTTGGAATTTCTTTGACCGACTTAGGCCACACATGCTCAGTTTTATCCTTCAACTGCCTCCTGAGCTGTGATAGGGAGAGCTGAGACACGCCCCCTTAGCTGCAGCAGAAAAGACACTCCCTTGAGCTGTCAGCTTTATATAAATCTAGCAGAGCAATGAATGGGGAGATCTCTGGATCCATGTGAGGTACAGGGCTGGTTCTGGTTTTGTTTGAAAGGTACTGTCATGTACTATACTTTACTATATTGATTTTCATTTTTACAATAATCATGGGATAGCCCTTTTAATTTAATGCTATATTCAGTTATCAAAAAAACTCAATACAACTACCTAACACCGGAGTCACTACTCCTCAAAAAGTGAACAATCTTTATTGAATATATATATATATATATATATATATATATATATATATATATAATATAAACATAATTAAAAAGAGATGAAGATAACCACAAAAAATAATAGAGTGCGGTTCCCCTGAGGGATGGTATGACAGTATAATAGTACAATGTGACATATAAATGCCTATAAGAGTGGCAATAAATATTAGAAATAAATAGTCCAAAGTAACTGAGCAAAAAGTTGCCTAATTCAGTAATCAAAAGCAAATGCCAGGACATATGTATTCATTCAATAAAGATTGTTCACTTTTTGAGCAGTGGTGACTCCGGTGTTTTGTAGGTAGTTAATGTTATATTCACTATTTAAAATGAATATGAAATGCTTGGCAAATATATTTTGATAAAAATCATTTGTGTTTATCCTCCACGGCATGGTGACTTCTTTTGGAAGGAACTAATTCTGTATGATACCTCTCCTTGGGCTTTTCTTTTAGCAGCAAACACTTAGAGGTGTGTTTGTCTCCATGTGGTTCATGCACTCATAACAATAATCTTTCCCACAGGCTGTTAATTCAGTATGTAGCTGTAACCCACTCTCCCTGAATTCATTTGAGGGCAGCTGGCACAAGGAGAGGTATTATAGAGCGTAGGTGCCCATCCAAAAATGGGCATGTTGCCGTTGTGGATGGGCACAAATGATTTTGATAAAATATAGTTGCTAAGTACCTTGTATTCTTTTTATATAGTGAATATACTGTATCATCCAGCCTGAGACACTGTGATAAATCTAGTGTAGGTCCAGATAGTCTCTTTATACTTATGTCATCTTTAGGATTAGTAAATCTGGGCATAATTTGCAAAGAATGCCAGAAAAACTGCCACAAAAATACAGAGAAAACAATATGTGGTAAAACCCCCCACAAATGGTTATTCTGGCATTTTATTACGGGTAAAAAAATACAGAGCCAAATTCACATCTGTACGGACCCTAAGTAAATCAAACAATGTTAACAAACTTTGTCTGCTACTCTAACTTCTGATTAACCAGTATATCTCCAATTATCCATTTTGGGTGAAAATCGGCTTTAACTACCATCACACATTAGATTTTAGGTTTTTGGGTGGAGACAGACTATACTGTAAGTATCCAGTCTTTGATTACCTAACGTTAACCAGTTTAACGTAAAATATTACTAAAGGTGCCTTCAGGAGTCAATGTGCTTACCACTAAAACAACCCAATTTAGTTGACTGGAACTGATTTTCAGTTGCAGAAAGTTCCTGCAAAGAAATCTTGTGTTTGTGAAGTCACACTTTGGATCCTATCATTGTGTTCTATGGAATAGGTGGTTTTACAGATGCTGCATTAGACAATTACCCACACTTTAATAACCTTCATTTCCCAGTGTGTTTTACACCTTGGAAAGTCAAAACAAGTTGAAGGAAGCCATGACAAACAATGCTGCATTTACAAGCTGGGTCTGCCAGAGCGACAGTGAAGTGGTTAAGTCCGTCTTGGAGCTCCTGGATTAAATTGCATCCAATCATCTCATGTTCTCACAAAGCTTCTTAGAGCTCTGCAGTAGAACACACAAACAGGGACACGACGGATGCAGATTCAATGCACTCCATAGTCAAAAGTAGCTACACCGTACATTGCTCACTACTACAGTAGAGAACTACTGTATAACAGGGGCAGACTTTTTATATTATGCGTCTTCTAGTACTTGAATACTTTGCTGTAATGTACGTGTCGAAAAGGAGCCCAAAAATAGAGTAAGATTGTATTTTCTCATTGGTTTCAAATTTTAGTCTATCCAGCATCAACAAAGAAAACTGCATTTTCTGCTAAAATACAACCTCTACATAAAAAAATTAAACTGCAAAAACAGCACATTAAGATCTGCATATGGCAGGGTGGGGGAGTGTAAAGGCCCCTGAGAAGAAGACCCTGATACAGCCAAATATCCAAGTCATTACTCTCAATGTGAGTCACAGTGCTGCCTATGTAAAATTGGCGGTCCAGTAATCAATGAAGAGTGTACAATAAATTACCAGTCACGTATGATATAGATATAATAAAGAATACCATTTTTATTTTGTAGGATGTTGTATTCTTTTATAGAAAGTTATATTTTATATACTATTCAGTGCGCGTTACTAAAATCATACAGGAAAGAAGAGCAATGCAAGTTTTCCCGGCCTGTCACTGCCTTATCCCCCTTTCATCCTCACATTATACAGCATCACTATTAGTACATGTGCAATCAACTAACTGTTTTGCCCGAGTCCCGCTCGAGCAGTGCGAAAAGTAGGGGAGAGCTGCTTTAGATGGTGATATCTCCTCAATGGTAGATATCAAGCTAGAAACATGCAACTGGTCTTGTATGAAAGCTGACAGTCTAGGCTTTCAGACAAGACCAAAATGACAGCTAAAGTCCAAGCAACAGAGGAGAAATCACTATTAGAAATCAAGTTTGGAATAATTGCGAGTAAAAGCGTTTTTACTTTTGGTTTCAGCTTTATTCACAGCATCCCGATTTCTATCAGTGATATCGTTCTCTGTCCTGAACATATTGCTGTCATTGTATTTTCTGAAAGCTCAAAATGTCTGCTTTCAAACAAGGTCAGTTGCATGTTTCTAGCTGCTACCTTTCAGGAGAAGGCACGCCGTTGCCTTCTCTTAGCGTTTCCTAGGCCAGTAATGTCACGTTCATTGGTCACGTGGCCTACGAGCAGCTCAGCCCCATTCAAGTGAATGGAGCTGAGCGCAATACCAAGCACAGCCTCTGTACAATGTACGGCACTGTGCTTGGCAAGCTGTGAGAAGGTAGCGGCGCTCACAGGAGCGCTGGTACCTTCTCAAACAGCTGATCGGCGGGGGTCCCTGGTGTCGGACCCCCACCGATCAGTAGTAAAATCCTGGAAAACCCCTTTAATTGTATTTATTACCCAACAATCTTCCTGCAACATCACTTGTGGCTTTCTGCTACTAGGGGGTGATCACAACATCAACTGATGGAAATGGTTATTGGAAGTGGTCAGCTACTGCTTCTAATGTAACTAAAGGTGCTCAATAGTTGTCGGCTGAGCACTCGTTTGGCTGTTATCTCTTCTGACTCCCCCATAAACATAAATATTCAGTTCAGGCGAGCGTGTATGTGTTTTCAATGGAGAGAGAGGAGAAAGCCATATTTATTGGGAGAACAATAGAATCAGGTGTTGAAACTTAAGGCGACAAATCCTTCTTTCCATCTTAAAGGGGTTCTCTGGGAATGAAGAAAATGAAAATACTAAAATATTACTTTATTACAACTATGCTCCCAAATACCTTTCATTACATATAATGCTTAATTTTGTCTGGGGAACAATCATTAGGAGAAATAAAATAGCCCCCATCCTATTAGTTAGTACACACAAAACCTAATCACACAGCAGGAGAAGTTACTTCAGAAATGATCTTCAGCTGAATCTCTGTAGGAATGGAGTTCATGAGGAGACATGAAGTACAGAGAGGAGGTGGGGATGTGGCTGTTGAGCAGCAGCATTTGTATGCAGTCTCCATTACCACAGTCTGTGCTCTCTGTACTTCATGTCTCCCCATGATCTCCATTCCCACAGAGATTCAGCTGAAGATCTTATCTGTATTGAGGATAATAATCCCTGACAAGCAGAGCAGAAAGGAGGATGAGGCAGCTCTTTACCTCAGTGTTGTGAAGTAACTTGCCCTGCTGTGTGATCAGGACAGGTTCTGTGTGCACTAATTGGATGGCGACCATTTTATTTCCTCTAATGATTGCTCCCTAGACATAACAAGCCATTATAACTAATAAAAGGTATTTGAGAATATATTTATAATAAAGTAATATTTAAGTCTTTTTATTTTCTTAATTCCCGGAGAACCCCTTTAAGGGCCCTTTACGCAGGCCGAGAATCTCAAAGATAATCGCTAACGAGCGTTCATAGGAATGCTTTTACCGATTATCTGGCGGTGTAAATGTACCGCCAATGAACGAGGGGAACACTCGTTCATTGGGTAATCCAATCATTTATGTGGACATTATGCTGTGTAAACACGATCTGCTGTTGGCAAACAATGAGTCTGTATGGGGAAGAACGATGGCATTAGAGATCGCTCCTCCCCATACTCTGAAGTAGGGTTGCACTGGGTATCGAATTATTGATACCCAATCGATACTTTTTTACCCGGATTGATACGATACCGGGATTTGCCTGTTACTGATACTAGGCTGCGCTGGTGCGCAGGATCAATTTCATAGGAAACCAAATTACATCTTGGAGAAATCTGGAGCACCCAGAAGAAACCTACACAAACGCAACATGCAAACTCCATGCAGATGTCCATGAGTTGGATATGAACCCAGGACACCAGTGAGCCACAGTGTTGCCACAAAGCCAATGAGGGACATTTATCAACGCACCTACGTCACTACTGTGGAATCTATTCCAGTCACAAGATTGGTCTGTCTGAAGTGCAAGTGCCCTTGTTTCCCAAAGTAACCAGAGGCCAGGCCTCATTTTCAGTATTACACAAGAAAAATTAAATATAGATTATATTTATTCCTGGAGACAAAAAGCCAATTTTTCTATGAAATATCTGTGAGACATGAGGTCCTAAGTGCTGTAAAGATTCACTTTTCACTGAACATGCATGTGCTTCTAACTGGACCATATAACATTTGGGTATGGTTACCACCTGGCCAGTAAGCCACTGTCATCGTTGGTTTTACCACCGGGGCCAGTCAGTTGCATGTAATTTTCCCTTCAGTAACCAAAGCAATATGAAATACCTCCTTGCTACTAATGGCTCTGTCTCAGGTGGTATGGGCTGTATTATCTGCAGTCCTCAGTCCCAACTTGGCTTCTAAAGGCAAATTCTGCAGCTGAAAGTAGGTGGCGCAATACCCCAGAGTACTACTGCACAGGTTTAACTTAATTCTACAGCGTTAATGCAATGTTCTTTGTGTTGTATTGATACTTATTGAACTCAATAGCAATGGATTGGCAAACTCACAAATTGGCAGACTGTTTAGATTGCTAGGTCATTCATGATTCCGGATAAAGGGATAACATGAAGTTCTATGCATATTCTCAATCCCCCCATCAGAGAGAATATTTGCTCTCTGACTGTCACATGGGTAGACTTTCTTTCCAGAAAAGGAGTGAAAAGATAAGTGCTTGCGCTTAATTAGGACATTTATTGATAACATGACCCAATTGTTTACCAGCTATACGTTATCAAATAAGTTGCACCAAACATGCACACACAAACATCAATAAAGTTTACATTTTACACTGTTCCTATCATGTTCATACCCAATCTTTAGTGCAAAATAGTCTGACCGCTTCTCTAGTGATACCCTTTACAAGCTACAGTAAGAGTGACAACTAGTGTTCAGCGAATTGGAGAATTCGAAGCGGAATTCAGTCCGAAGTTTAGGAAAACTTCGATTCGCAATGCATCCGAATTTCCTTATGCTTCGTGGTAACAAATCAGTTTTTCCTAAAACGGCAGGTATGTTAGAAATGAAAATAAGAAGCCCAGGAATGTTAGATCACCCATAATTATGTGCAGCCAGCCAATCTGCATCCCCTGTGATGTCAAAGCCCTATAAAACCCTCAACCCGGAGTCTCCGCCATTGTTCTGTGAGCTGAGCATAGGGAGAGAAGTGGCAAGCGCTCATGTGCTAGGGACAGTGTTGATGAAAATAAGTAATAGAAGCATATTGGAGAGGGAGAGTGCAGGGAGACTGCAGGGAGAGTATAGAGAGAGTAGAGGTAGACTTCTCCTGTGTCAGTTTTATTTACTTATTCCTACATCAGCCATAAATGTAATTCAATATTAATAAGATGAAAACCTTTATTATTCCACTGCCAGCGTAGAAACAAATACCATCCATTCTGTATCCCTTAGGAAGGCCAGGTCTTATTGATGACCATCCTCATCATTTGCTGGCTTTACTTCTTCTAAATCATACTTCAAAGTCTCCATGTCCTAGAAAGGTCAGCAAGATGCAGAGAGAGGAAGATGTTCCTGATGACATATTCTCATCAATATTTGATGTGGAAAAGGAGGAAAAGCAGAAGAGCTCCCACCTTTTGGGCAGGAGAGCGCTGGGGTTGGAGAAGTGGGTATACCAGAGCTGATTAATATTCAGTGTTTACTGTCAAATAACCTGGAGGAGATTGCAGGCAAGAACAGTAATAATATGCATAATGTCCCCCCAACCTAACCAGCCAAACCCCCTTTCTAACCAGTCAGAAAATAATTTTTTTTCTTGCTGTCACCATAAACCATCATTGTAAATTAGTAAAAAAAACAAACAATATAGCAAACCTGGGAAAACTGGGATTTTGCAAAGGGCTAAAGGGTTCAGGGGCAGCACCCAAATAGGTGTAACAGATGTATTTTTTCTGGCTTTGTGCTTACTTGTTTCTCCATAAAAGCTCATTGAATAGCACCTTTTCAAAAGTGAGGCCTTTCCATAATTTTTGGCTGCCTTCTATTTTAAAATTGACAGGAAAAAAATATTTTTTTTAATGTTGAAAAACTAAAAGTACTGTATAGACAAATCATTGTGTAGACAAATCATTGTTTCAAATAACATCCTGTGTTAAGCCATACCCCCAAACCATGTCCCCTTTTACATGTGTAAATGTGGCTGGTATTTTTGTTAGGAACAGTGTAGCCCTACATGTAAGTGATGTGTTAATCACATGGTTGATGTCTGGTCACAATACATTTGAATATGCATTCATAGATACCTACAGGATCCTGATCCTGGCTCTCAAGGAGGAAGATGGTGGCTAGGATACAACAGTTTTTTGTAAAGTAGTATAATGGAGGAGATGGGGGCGAGGGAAAAAGAAGAGGACCACGGTCCACATTTTCTTTAATGTTTTATAAGTCAAGGTCACAATCAAAACATTAACCTGTGTATAAGAATAACCATGACCTAATGGCCAGCAGATGCTTATCAGATAAAGTTGAATGGAATGTTCTACTTTCAATTAATTTTATGAGCGTGTATTAACGTTAGGCTCAAGACTTTCCCATTAGTAAAGGAAAGTAAACTGATTTACTAGATCTGGTAATGAACGGTAAATAATTTACTAAATGTATGCTATGCTTCGTGCGCCCCAGTTACATGCTCAGAAAATTCCCAAAGACTAATCAAACAAGCCTTTTCTATCCTAGAAAACTTGATCTTAAATGAGCCATAAAGGCAAGAGGCGTCATAAGTAGAAAGTGCTTGCAGGCAATTAGGAAAGATGAATAGTAAAGTAGTATTGCAGCTCATTATTCAACAGTATAGGACTGACCTGCAGTATCCGACACAGACCATGGACAAGGGTGGCAATGTTTCTATGGAAAAAAGCTGTTTCCTTTTTTCTACACTCATACAAATCCCTTAATATATATTAAGTAAAGGCATTTGCATAAGCTGAAAAAGATCTGTGAGCACAAATCAGTCACAGCTTATGTTAAAGGGGTCTTCCAGGGCTTTAAAGGGTCTGGCCACTTTCTAGCTACTTGTAACCGATGTGTTTGTAAGATGACTATATGTCAGTTGTCAATATAGCCTTTGTTGATATTCGGTTCCATTTGCTATATTTCATAAGCCATGTCCCCTTGTTAGGCAAATCTTCTGTGCTGTCTTCATTGAGGTCCTGGCCACTGGTGTAGGATCATGTGATCAGGCAAATCACCTCCATGTAATGGCTCCTCCAATCTAACACACTGCACCCGCACTAAACTGCCAACAGTCCAGCGCAGGCGGCAGGTATAGTGTATTTGAATGTCAGAGACGTAACATTAAGGTAATTTGCCTGGTTACATGACCCTCCATCAGCAGCCATTTTATGGACAAGAGCTCTGTGTGGACCGCACAAAATACATGGCAAACTAGGGGACATATGTTATGAAATATAAAAAATAGGGCACAATATCAAAAAAGACTATATTAGTAAGTCCCATATAATCAACTTATGAACACCTTGGTCCACTGTTACCAGAAAGTGGCCAACCCCTTTAATGTTGATGGCCTTTCTTTAGATTAGGCAATCAATATCACATTGGTGGGGATCCAACTACTTTCGCCCCATGATCAGCTGTGTTAAAGGGAGTGGTGCTCCGGCGAGTTCTGCAGCCTCTTCATTGTTTACTAGGCAAGTACAGTACATTGTGTAGCATCTCATAAAGGAAACAGGTTCTTGGCAATAACCCAACTGGTTCAGGACCCGACTAGAGGGACGGCCATACTGGACTTAGTATTAACCAATAGACCTGACAGAACAACAGATGTGCAGGTTGGGGGACACCTGGGAAATAGTGACCATAAAATAATAACCTTCCAATTGTCATTCAAAACAGCGTTTCTTCGGGGAGGAACAAAAATAGCAAACTTCAAAAAAGCTAAATTTAGTCAACTAAGAGAGGCCATAAGCCTAACTAACTGGGGAAAAGTCCTCAAAAATAAAAATACAGCCACAAAATGGGATATTTTTAAAAGCATCCTAATATCTAATTGTGAAAAGTACATACCTTATGGGAATAAAAGGTTAAGGAACAAGAAAAAAACAATGTGGATAAATAGAACTGTAAAGAAAGCAATAAATGACAAAAAGAAAGCATTTTAATCACTAAAACAGGAGGGGAGCGAGGAAGCATTGAAAAACTATAAGGAAAAAAATAGAACATGTAAAAGACAAATACAAACAGCCAAACTAGAGACCGAGAGATTAATCGTCAAAGAGAGTAAAACTAACCCTAAAATGTTCTTTAATTATATAAATGGTAAAAAGAATAAACCTTAAGGTGTCGGCCCCTTACAGAGTAATGAGGGGGGAGTTGCAGAGAGCGATGAGGAGAAAGCAAAGCTACTAAATATCTTTTTCTCCACTGTATTCACTGAGGAAAATAAACTGTCAGATGAAATGCAGAATATAAAAGTAAATTCCCCTTTAAAAGTGCCCTGTCTGACCCAGGAAGAAGTACAGCCACATCTTAAAAAGATTAAAATAGACAAATCGCCAGTACCGGATGGCATACACCCATGTATCCTAAGAGAATTAACTTATGTCATAGCCAGACCCTTATTTCTGATATTAAGGACTCTATACTGACAGAGAGTGTTCCACAGGATTGGCGCATAGCAAATGTGGTGCCAATATTCAAAAAGGGTACAAAAACAGAGCCCGGGAACTATAGGCCGGTAAGTTTAACATCTGTCATGGGTAAACTGTTTGAGGGCTTTCTAAGAGATGTTATCTTGTAGTACCTCAATGAAAATAAGCAAATAACTCCATATCAGCATGGCTTCATGAGGGACCGGTCATGTCAAACCAATTTAATCAGTTTCTATGAGGAGAAAAGTTCTAGACTTGACTGCGGCGAATCAATGGATGTTGTATATCTGGACTTCTCCAAAGCATTTGACAAGGTACCACATAAAAGGTTAGTATATAAAATGAGAATGCTTGGACTGGGAGAAAATGTCTGTAAGTGGGTAAGTAACTGGCTCAGTGATAGAAAACAGAGGGTGGTTATTAACGGTACAGAAAACAAAAAACAAAATATGTGCAAGCGTGCTTCTAACAAAAACAGATAAAATACCTTTATTAGATAGGGATAGTGATAACCCCTGTCCCCCTGTATCCCTATAGTCACCCCTCCTTAGGTGTTTTTTTATTGTTCTATAGGACTTTTCTTTCACTATTATTACCCCTCTACGGAGATCTAATAAAGGTATTTTATCTGTTTTTGTTAGAAGCATGCTTGCACATATTTTGTTTTTTGTTTTCTGTAATTAATATAGCGTGTATTTAGTATTGAGGAATATCCTACTATATATGAATTATTAACGGTACATACTCAGATTGGGTCACTGTCACTAGTGGGGCACCACAGGGGTCAGTATTGGGCCCTATTCTCTTCAATAGATTTATTAATGATTTTGTAAAAGGCTTGCACAGTAAAATATCAATTTTTGCAGATGACACTAAACTGTGTAAAGTAATTAACACAGAAGACGACAGTACACTGCTACAGATGGATCTGGATAGACTGGAGGCTTGGGCAGAGAAGTGGCAGATGAGCTTTAACACTGACAAATGTAAGGTTATGCATATGGGAAGGAATAATGCAAGTCACCAGTACATACTGAATGGTAAAACATTGGGTAACTCTGACATGGAAAAGGACCTAGGAATTTTAGTGAACAGCAAACTAAGCTGTAGAAACCAGTGTCAGACAGCTGCTGCCAAGGCCAATAAGATAATGGGTTGCATCAAAAGAGGCATAGATGCCCGTGATGAGAACATAGTCCTGCCACTTTACAAATCACTAGTCAGACCACACATGGAGTACTGTGTACAGTTCTGGGCTCCTGTGAACAAGGCAGACATAGCAGAGCTGGAGAGGGTTCAGAGGAGGGCAACTAAAGTAATAACTGGAATGGGTGGACTACAGTACCCAGAAAGATTATCAAAATTAGGGTTATTCACTTTAGAAAAAAGACGACTGAGGGGAGATCTAATAACTATGTATAAATATATCAGGGGTCAGTACAGAGATCTCTCCCATGATCTATTTATCCCCAGGACTGTGACTGTGACGAGGGGACATCCTCTGCGCCTGGAGGAAAGAAGGTTTGTACACAAACATAGAAGAGGATTCTTTATGGTAAGAACAGTGAGACTATGGAACTCTCTGCCTGAGGAGGTGGTGATAGTAAGTTCACTAAAGGAGTTCAAGAGGGGCCTGGATGTATTTCTGGAGGGTAACAATATTACAGGTTATAGTTGCTAGAGATGGGTCGTTGATCCAGGTAGTTATTCTGATTGCCTGATTGGAGTCGGAAGGAATTTTTCCCCCTAAAGTGGGGAAAATTGGCTTCTACCTCACAGGGTTTTTTTTGCCTTCCTCTGGATCAACTTGTAGGAAAACAGGCTGAACTGGATGGACAGATGTCTTTTTTCGGCCTTATAAACTATGTTACTGTTACCATGTATGCCTGGTACTGCAATTTACTGCAGCTCCATATTCAAGTGAATGGGACAGAGCTATGTGTTGTACCATGCCCAGCCACTACAGAATGTATAGCACTGTGGCCCTTTAAAAAAGCTTATCTGTGGTGGGGGTGCCATATGTCAGACCCCCACTGATCTTATATTGATTATGTATCCTAATAATAAGCCATTAATCTTAATGGACCAAACTACCTTCTGAGTCATTCATGCATGAAATCATGGACATACCATTGGGCTTTTCTGACTTTTTGCACTTGCTTGTCCGCAATTTAAGCGATTGCATAACATTTTGTGACTTTTTTGCACTCACGCACAATTTTGCAAATTTTTGCATTTTTATACCTCTCGATCCACTTTTGTAATGTGGTTGGAAAACTGGGTGTGGTTAGCTATGTTAATGAGTTTCACTCTAGATTTATCATTGAGAGTTTTTAAAAAGTCGTAAAAAAGTTGCAATCTCACAGCGGGTGGAGTAGCTTCTCTAGACAAAAGTGTTAGGTCTAAGAAGACACATGTATCAAGTAACATGAGGCATTTGATAAATGTGGCATAAAGTACTCCAAAATGGATTCAAGCAAAACTGACTTCAAATCTCCCCCATAAATTCCCCCATAGACTGTAAATATGTGTTATATTTCAGGCATGATTGGAGGTGATGGTGGGGTACGGAAGTTATCTACACTCAAACCTTGTTTTTCAGCTTTACTGGTAGAAGTGTTTTAAATTCAGTGACCACTTCCACCCTAGAGCCACTTGTTTACAGTCTTCAGATGTGCAGACACGGGCCACCATAAAACAGCTCAGAACACAAGGAAATGACAGTTTCTCTCAGCTTATTGTAATACAGGACTTCTTGTTACTCTTAGTAATTAGAATATGTTAGGATATTGTTATCCTTGCAATTCACAAATACTGTATGTTCTTGAGAGTGAATACATACTGTACATACTCCTCCAATGTTCTACCTACAGTGTCTTTTCCCCCAGTATTGCCGCACCTCCCATGCCGAGATACGGAAGACAAAGAAATCACCACTAGCACTTTCTGAGTGATGAAAGAGCAGGCAACGTTACAGTAAATTGATATCAGATATTAATATATAAATAAATGGATGTTACCCTTCTAAGTCCAATTAATGCAAGGTCATTTCATCTTAAATCACACACTTAAGACCTGCATTATGGAGATCAATGCACACTCGCGGAGTTCCCACACTCTCCTTTCAACACCTGCTTTTGAATGCTTTCAGAATGGCTTGCCCTCTGGTTGTCCTCGAGACATATGTGATTTCCATTTACACCCCAGCTTTCCTGTGTCAGTATGTCTTTCATATATGGGCGTTTGGCTAATACTTGTATCGTTATGTATGCCTCTACACTGTAGGCACACACATGTATGCCTACACACGCTCCCCCCCCCCCGGAACGCGCTTAAGTTCATAGACGAACTCATGGCGGTTTTCTTCATACTGGTTCTTATTGGGTTAATTTTCCCTGGTCTTCTTGGGAAGCAGGGGCAGGTGCATAATAGGGGCAGCTGCATAATAGGCTCTAGAACATTGTAGAGATTAAACTTACAGAGAATTATGTCACCAAGCTTAAAGGGCTTTTCCAGTTTGCATCAACATCCTTTAAAATATTTATGTAATATATTTCTTTTACCTTTATTTCTCCTATCTTCCAGTCTGGGCTGTGGTCACATGATCTTGTCCATGCAGGGGCAGTGATACAGGAGTTTCTATATAAGCAGCTGGGTGGGCGGAGCTATAAACTAGCTTGGCATTATTAGGGGCAGTGCTGCAATAAGTTATTTGAGGAGCCAAAGTTATTTGAGGAGCAGAGATAAGTTGTGGCTGGGAGCAGTCATCATGGTGGTCAGGACTGAATGGAGAGAAAAGGAAAAGCGAATGACTACAGTCAGAGAAGATGTCACCTATGAGTCACTGGATTTAATAGTACTGTATTTACAGCATGATTATAATCAGCAGAGTACAAGTAGAGATAAGTGAATCTATTCGCCACTTCGTAGATTCGTATCGAATCTTGGAAATTTTCTCCTCCGAAGCGAATCCAAATTTTTTAGGATTCGCTTTGTATTATTCGTAAGTCTTTGCAAAATTTTGAACGCTAACGATACGTACGATACGTATGAAACGTACGCATTCTGTTTGAGGCGGGAAAATGACGATACACCCCCGCTATAGCGGGAAAGTGAAGATACGCCCCCCTCAGAACTGGAAAAAAACAGCCTGGCCCACCGGGATCTAACTATTTGCACATATAGGGAGTGAAGACTCCTCCCTCAGTACTCCACCCTCCTCTGAACCAGTTTAGACCAGCGCTGAACACTGAGCAAGTAGCAAGCATGGCTAAAGAGCTGGAACCAGATGGTCTTTGGGGACGAGTTCCCTGAACCACCGCCCGATCCAGACATCAGGGTGTCACGCTTTGAACTGAAGGTCAGTAAACCACCTACAGTGCCCTTATTCTCCTTACCACCTGCGGAGTTAGCTGTGCATCGTGAGGCAGTTCTTCATTGTCTGGCAGCTGGTGCGGCTGGAGCGTCTGCTGTGGCTCGTGCAGTGGAGGCGGCTGGAGCGTCCACTTCGCCGCCCAGGAGGAGATCCACGACAACACCTTCCATAAGGCAGAACCCGATTGTGCCACCATCGGTGACGGCCCATGCGCAGACACTCTGGGACTATAAAAACGCTGTGGAGGACTGGGTCTACCAGGTACTGGACCACCCTAGGCCGGGAGATCCTGCATTGGAACACCGAAATGGAACGGTCCTGTGGTTTTCCGTTGAGAGAGGGTCTGGCTTCCTGGCAGACGACGAGGACGGAAAGGAGTATTTTGTGGGCCGCAGGTCGGTGAAATGGCCATACCTGCCACAATCTCGTCACAGCCTGTACGTGGGGGATCAGGTGGAGTACACCCCCATGGCGTCCCTAAAAGGCCCCTTTGCGACTGGAGTTACCCTTCTTTCTAAGCCGCTGGTACCTACAACAGAACCTGAAGTGTGGCCGGATGAACCACCAGGTCCAGGACGATTGCGCTGCCTTCAGGAGTCCCCAGATGGCGTCCTCCGGTTCAGGGAAAAGCCACAGCCACAGCCGGAGCCTCTGATTCCTGGACTGCCAGCACCACCACCACCACCACCACAGTCCTTTCAGCTGGGTCAGCTGACGACAACATCGTTTACGTTCCAATCCATGGTCCTCCACCAATACCAGCTGCCATGGAAGATGAAGCCAGCAGCAGCCATGGAAGCTGGGGCTACTTCCCTGGATGCAACCTTGCCAGAACTGCTGCAGCCTGAGGACCTTACAACTGCTGTCCCGGCAGGAGGATCCGGAAAAGCGCAAATGGCTGCAGCGCTCACCAGCGTGACAACCACCCGGACCCGGTCAAGTCCGAATTCTGGAAGAAGAGGGCACTGGAGTTCTACTACGGCAGTGAGCGTGGCCTACAAGAGGCAGGAGCATCCTCTTATGTCGTTTAGCAGCAGTTCCAGCGAGGAGGACATGAGGCCCCTCATCTGAGGAACCGTTCTACTGCCTGGGTGATTTAAAGGACACCTCAGGAGGACCTATGGGAGCCACACCATGGAGTGCACCTGACGGGTGAGAGCTAGTTGGCACTTTTTATGTTTGGTTGTTTGTATTGCCCTCGTTTGACTCTCACCCAGATGGGCATGGCTGTCAGGACTCCCCCCATTCTGCAGAAAAGTCCTAGTTGCGCCTAAGCGTGCCTATTTTCCTTTTTCCCCCCTTCTCAGGTTATTTGGGAGCCCCCTTTGCAAAAAGGGTTCTCTATGTGCTGCTATTTTCTATTATCCATGTGGATTACACGTTACCTGTTTGGATTACAATATTACCTCACGTGGATTACAATTGAATTTTGGACTATGTGTTCCAGACAGTGTTTTATCATGCTAAGGAGCCACGAGGAGAGACTTGTATGATGTATATCTGAGCCTTTTATGCTTGCAAATGTGAAATTGATTGCACTAAAATGTTTGCATTTGACTTATTGTCAAGTCTTTTTAGTAAATTATGCACTTAGCTGGATAGCTAGCAGTGAGCACCTTATTTTTCTACCTCATATGGACTGCCTCTAAAGACTGTATATTAGTACGCTAAGGATTCGTACACACTTTTGTACGCTAATCCTTACGTATGGCCTACTTTTAACTACGCTGACTGTACGTTCGTAATTTGTGCAGAAATGTTCGCAAAACAACGATTGTTTTTTGAACGTAGATTCGACCGAATAAATTCGTTTAAAGTACGAATCTTGTCAGAAATTCGGCAAATATTTGGCGAAGCGAATTTTGGATGATTCGCTCATCTCTAAGTACAAGTGTAGTACTGGATTAAGACATCTGTATCAGTGATATTATTAGTTATTTATATTTGTGTTCATAGTGTGGCAGTATCATTTAGTCCTTGAATGGGGGTATTATTTGGTAAATGCATATCTCTATCATTCAGAGGTAAATGATCATATATTCTATTGTGACCATACATCCTGTTTTCATGAACATGTTCTCTTTCTGGGACCTTAAAAAAAATTGTGCAGCTGAGATTTATAAATGACTAAAAAAGTCCACTAGGGGTACAATAATCTGTTACAGTGCAAGAGCTGGCCTGGACATGCTGGGGTTTGTAGTTCTCTCTTCATATACCCCCTCCCTTCCTCTGATATCCCAAAATATCAAGACATGCTGGGAGTTGTAGTCATCTTATGCCTCCTCCCTGCAATGTCCTTTGACCCTGGTATATAGATTATGGTTTACAATTACAATGTGTGTTGTATTGTCACCCACAATCCCAGGTATGGTGTCCTCCTTTTGGGGATTATGAAAGCATACTTACCAACATTTAGGTTGGTAAAATTGGGGCATCCAAAACCCCACCCAAGGGGATGGCCCGACTGGCCTGGAAATGTCCACTTTTGAAGTCTCTGTGAATTTGTGACAGTTGGCAACTATGTGAAAGTGGTCACCCTAATATATACAATATTGTACATGAAAAATGATTTGGTGGCAGGGCAATAGCACTGATGGGTACGGCTTTGAGGGCCGACAGCACTGATTTTCAGGTACAGTCTGCGACTGAGGTAGTATATCTAAGCCTATCGTGTTCTCAGAGTTGTATTAGCTAAGCAGTAAAGCACTAAGCAATGGCAAAGCATGCCATTGGGCTTGTGGTCCTGATCTTTCACAATCCTAGCACTGCCTGGTGGGAGTAATCTGCATGTTTATTGTCATCTTAAAGGGTGAACCCTAGAAAAACATTTAATAAGCCAATAATCTGAATTGGGTAGCAGAAATATTATATAATACTTTCCTCCCCTGGTAATGTTTTTATTAAACACATAAAATGGGAAATAGGAGTCTGTCATGTTTGTCTCAGTGAGAGGAAACGTCTCAGCTGAACAACGCAATTATGGCGTGTGTGTGAAATGGTGATATGTAGCGGTGGCAGCAGGTGAGCCGTATGCCAGTGAGAGGTGACGGCTGTCTTCTTCCTTGTTGGTAACTTTAATATATCTTGATATTTCCTTGAGGTAGCAGTTTTACTGGAAGACTTTGTTCACGATTAGATTTAGTTTTCCATTCTGTATAACCTAACACTTCCTTTTTTCTCTCCTTTCCACTTCCCTTGAGGGCGTCTGTCACTGTAAGTTTTGCCACCTGCTTCACTCAGGTGTAAGAAGTTTCCATGGCAACCATCCCTGGGCAATACAGGACGGAGCTTGCCTAATGTTCCTTCATCTTCCATTATTAACCAATTCTGTCCTGGGGCATCTTCATGCCTTCGTGTCTTAGGAATTTCAGAAGCCTTAGGCTCAAGGGCCCCGTGACCTATTCTAAACCTCTCTTATTACCAACAGTCCTTGAAAGGCCCCAACAAGAACTTGTTTAGGTTTGGATATGCATGACAGTCATGTTTTCCAGTGGGTGATGACGGTTACAACACTTTTCACATAGTATAATTTTTAAATTATTACTTTTTTTACTTTCAGCTTGCTCTGCCAAAGGCAAGAATTGTCAGTTGCACTCATCTTTGCGTTCACACGTGGTCAGACGGTGCGGGGGCCCATCAAATAACATTTTTAAATGCATTTTTAAGTGGAATGTATGACAAAGTAAGTGCAGGTAAAAGATGACTTGCTTAGAGGAACACTATTATATGTATGAGTTTCGAGTTGATATCTAAAGGCCCCTTTATAGGCGCAAACAATTGGCGAAATTATCATTTCTCTATGTTGCCCCATACAGTACAGACCAAAAGTTTGGACACACCTTCTCATTCAAAAAGTTTTCTGTATTTTCATGACTATGAAAATTGTAGATTCACACAGAAGGCATCAAAACTATGAATTAACACATGTGGAATTATATACTTAAGAAAAGAGTGTGAAACAACTGTAAATATGTCTTATATTCTAGGTTCTTCAAAGTAGCCACATTTTGCTTTGATTACTGCTTTGCACACTCTTGGCATTCTCTTGATGAGCTTCAAGAGGTAGTCACCTGAAATGGTTTTCACTTCACAGGTGTGCCCTGTCAGGTTTAATAAGTGGGATTTCTTGCCTTATAAATGGGGTTGGGACCATGAGTTGTGTTGGGCAGAAGTCAGGTGGATACACAGCTGATAGTCCCACTGAATAGACTGTTAGAATTTGTATTGTGGCAAGAAAAAAGCAGCTAAGTAAAGAAAAACGAGTGGCCATCTTTACTTTAAGAAATGAAGGTCAGTCAAAAATTGGGAAAACTTTGAAAGTGTTCCCAAGTGCAGTCGCAAAACCATCAAGCGCTACAAAGAAACTGGCTCACATGAGGACCGCCCCAGGAAAGGAAGACCAAGAGTCACCTCTGCTGCAGAGGATAAGTTCATCTGAGTCACCAGCCTCAGAAATCGCAGGTTAACAGCAGCTCAGATTAGAGACCATGTCAATGCCACACAGAGTTCTAGCAGCAGACACATCTCTACAACAACTGTTAAGAGGAGACTGTGTGCAGCAGGCCTTCATGGTGGAAACCACTGCTAAGGACAGGCAACAAGCAGAAGAGACTTGTTTGGGCTAAAGAACACAAGGAATGGACATTAGACCAGTGGAAATCTGTGCTTTGGTCTGATGAGTCCAAATTTGAGATCTTTGGTTCCAACCACCGTGTCTTTGTGCGACGCAAAAAAGGTGAACGGATGGACTCTACATGCCTGGTTCCCACCGTGAAGCATGGAGGAGAAGGTGTGATGGTGTGGGAGTGCTTTGCTGGTGACACTGTTGGGGATTTATTCAAAATTGAAGGCATACTGAACCAGCATGGCTACCACAGCATCTTGCAGCTGCATGCTATTCCATCCGGTTTGCGTTTAGTTGGACCATCATTTATTTATCAACAGGACAATGACCCTAAACACACCTCCAGGCTGTGTAAGGGCTATTTGACCAAGAAGGAGAGTGATGGGGTGCCTGAACCCAATCCAGATGGTTTGGGGTGAGCTGGACCGCAGAGTGAAGGCAAAAGGGCCAACAAGTGCTAAGCATCCCTGGGAACTCCTTCAAGACTGTTGGAATACCATTTCAGGTGACTACCTCTTGAAGCTCATCAAGAGAATGCCAAGAGTGTGCAAAGCAGTAATCAAAGCAAAAGGTGGCTACTTTGAAGAACCTAGAATATAAGACCTATTTTCAGTTGTTTCACACTTTTTTGTGTATATATAACATGTGTTAATTCATAATTTTGATGCCTTCAGTGAATCTACAATTTTCATAGTCATGAAAATACAGAAAACTCTTTGAATGAGAAGGTGTGTCCAAACTTTTGGTTTGTACTGTATAAAGAGTCACCAATCAGCAAATAAACAAGCCAATGATCATTCATCAGGTGAAAGCGATGTTTATGTAGACACTAAAATCTTAGTTACTGTCCTGTGTAAGGCCTCATGCACATGGTCATTGGTCGGTGCCCGTATTGCGGCCCACAAACATCGGGGCTGCAATATACAGGCACCAGCCATTTTTGCACCGCATCATGGATGCAGACCTATTCACTTTAATGGGTCAGCAATCCAGAAGGCCCAGGGCAGAACGGAGGCAGGGAAGCCCACAAAAGCACTACGCAGTGCTTCCATGGGTTTTCGGTCCGTGCCTCCGCACTGCAAAAAAGTAGTACATGCACTACTTTTTTTGCAGTGCGGACCATCGGATGTGGATCCGGGACCCCATTCAATTAGAAATTATTGGCCTCATAGCATTAAATCATTATTTGATCCATGAATGAATATTCCTGGTTCTTAATCCAAAACTGGGATTGGCTCCAACCAACAGGGGAAGTATAAACAGGGATATACTGATGTGATGTATTCTTTTCAGCAAAGGTAATGTTCCCCAAGATGCTGATCTTGCCTCATGGTAGTTGTGCTGGCTCCTTACCCCCACTATAGCCATAGATCTGGGATGCCCAACCTGCGGCCCTCCAGCTGTTGCAAAACTACAACTCTTAGCATGCCTGGACAGCCTAAATCTATTAGAGTATGCTGGGAGTCTGCAGGTTGAGCATTCTGGCCATAGATAGTTTAGCACAGGGGCGTAGCTAGAAGTGACTGGGCCCACAGCAAATTTTTGTACGGGCCCCCACATTCCCCCCCAGCCCCGCACTTTCCAACTAGTCAAGATCTAGACCAGACCAGGCTGCCACACCATCCTTTTCCTATATAATATATATATAGGGCCAGGGGCACAGACAAGGGCCGTGGGGCACAGATAAGGGCCAGGGGCACAGACAATGGCCAGGGTGGTGCACACAGGGGCCAAGGGGGCAGAGACAAGGGCAATGGGGGGGGGGCACATTTAAGGGCCAGGGCCCAGGGGCACAGACAGGGGCCAGGGAGGCACAGACTGGGGGGGGCACAGATAATGGCCAGGGCCCAGGGGTGCAGACAGGGGCCAGGGAGGCACAGACAGTGGCCTGAGGACCACAGGCCAGGGCCGTGGGGGGGGCACAGACAAGACCCAGATAAGGGCCAGGGGCTACGCTGAAAGAGCCAGAGAGGCAGAGACAGGGGTCAGGGGCTGTGCTGACAAGAGCAAGGGGGGCACAGGCAGCGGGCACAGACTTACCTGAAAAGCCCAATGACTTATGTGTGCTGCTGTGCCGCTGCCGTGCTGTTTCTCACACTACGGTCTGTGGTCAGATGAGGAATTTGGTGGACGGGCCTATTTGGAACAGCGTGCTGCCGGCTTGTACCGGCTTGGCTATTCCTGCACTGTCCTGCAGTAAGTTGCATCCCGGGGGGGATGGGGGTCAGCCTTGGCATTAAATGGATGGACGATGATGGACAACAGCAGGCCGGGCGCGGGCCTCCTATGTCACCGCACAGTGTGTGAAGGGGCCCGGCCTGGCCTGAAAAACTGTATTAAATAATCATAAAATTTCCCTGAAGAGCTGCCGGGCGCCGGGCCCCTTGCCCAGGCTCCGAAGAAGCTGCTTCCCCTGTAGTTACGCCACTGGTTTAGCATACTGAGTTTAAGCAGCTGTTACCTCTTTTTCTCATCACAGACAACACCTTTTAATACAGAAGCTGCCAAACAGCTTATTTTGCCAGGGGAAAGCTTCAACCAGCTGAAGGGCAATGAAGGGCAAATATAGTATTTGTTTATGTCTACTCAGATAAATGTAAGACATGGCTTGAGTCTTTTAGAGTGTGAGGTACTCTGAATGCAGATTGAAAACCTGCCCTGTAAAAGAGAAGGTGGCAGGTTAAAGGGCAAGCATAAGGTCAAGGGATGTTTTCATGAGACAACCATTTTTAGTGCTGCATCTGAAAGAGAGGTTGTGGAGTGGACCTTCTCTGGCCATGGATCTCTAGATACTATCAAAATAGTTAAATGGTCCTCCCAGAAGTACATATTTTATACTTTACCACTCCACTCCTGCTTGAGACTACAAAAATCCCAGTAATTAAATGCTGCACCAACCGGGGCTTCTGGCTGGACTTTGTAAAGCTAGGAGAAGGACAAGGCCTTATTCTACTACCTGCTTCTACAAATACATTAACCCCTTAAGGACCTCCCTAAAGATGGCGCCCGCTGCACCAAGCAAGCCATAGCCGCTGGGTTTTTGCTATTTTAAATAACAGACACTAGTGGCACATAAGGCTGATCACATAAATTTTCTCCTTCAGATGTTATGGTCAAATGTGATCACAGCATCTGAGCAGCCCGGAACCGGAAGCCGAGCTCCTGTTACTATGCTGAAATAGTCCGAAGCCTCAAGCAGGCTTCGGACCCTATTTCAGGTAAATGCCAAAAAAAAGGCCACTAGGTGGCAGTATTTGATCATTATTGAACAAATAAAGTGTTCTTTGCTGGCTATATAGCCATCAAAGAACACTATGGGCAATCTAATGATTGCCGGTTATTGTCACCCAAGGTGACTTAAAAAGAAGTAAAAAAAAAGTTTTTATAAATAAAAAAATAATAAAAAAAAAAGTTCAAATCATCCTCCTTTCCTTAAAATATAAATAAAAATACTTATAAAAAATAAAAAACAATAAAAAAATAAACATCGTGGGCATCGTCGTGTGTGAAAATGCCCATAGAATTAAAATATAACAATATTAATAGCATACGACAAATGGCATAATGGTAAAAAAAATAAAAACACCCAATTCACCATTTTTTGTCACTTCAACTCCCCAATATTTTTTTTAATAAAAAGTAATCAAAAAGTTGCACACACTTCAAATTGGTATCACCGAAAAGTACAGATCGTCCCGCAAAAAATGAGCCCTAATACAGTCCTGTACACATAACTACAAAAAGTTATAGAGGTCAGAATATGGTGATATTTTTTTTTTCTCAAAGGTTTTAATTTTTTTTCCAGTATTAAAACGCATGAAAAAATATACAAGTGTGTTATCGTTGTAACCGTACTGACCTGAAGAATGAAGATAACAGATCAATTTTACCACATAGTGTACGGCGTAAAAAAAAAATACAAATAAAAACCTGTCAGAATTGCGTTTTTTCCCAATTCTACTCCATTTGGAATTTTTTTCCCGCTTCCCACATGGCATGTAAATGTAAATGGCGCCATTAGAAAGTACAACTTGTCCCGCAAAAAATAAGCCCTCATAAGGCTATGTGAACGGAAAAATAAAAAAGGACTATGGGAAGGCGGGGAGTTAAAAACGAAAACGCAAAAATGGAAAATCCCAGGGTCCTGAAGGAGTTAAAACTTCTTTTCTGATACTTAAATTACAACTCAGTATTTTCCTTTATTTAACTTTTTCCATCAATTGTGCATGAATTTTGTCCTGAAAAACTTGTAAATGCTATCATCAATATATGCCAGCAGAACTTCTGCAGACGTGTGGTTGCTGCTTGTAAGGGTACGGTCTGCATTAGTGTATCACTTTATATGCACTTTCTATGTTTAATTGTTGATCTGAGTTTGCAATACTTTTATATGTACTCGCAATTAATTACCTATTGTTTAAACAATTGGTTTTATGTTAATCAAATATTTTTTTAAAAAAATTTCTGATGATTTTTTATTTAAGTTTGCCTTGTACCTATCTACATAAAAAAGCATTTGGCCACACTTTTTTAATGTGTTTTATTTAATCATGGATATTTAAAGCAAATCTATCACCAAATACCTTGAAATAAATACAACTAACATGGGAGATGTGGGCAGCAGATCACTGCTAAAAGTTGTTTGCAAAAAGTTAAATGTTTTAATTTAATGTTAAAACACTTACCTCTCTATGCACCATGTTGACCAAAAAGTTGTGTATGGACATAAAACAGTTAACATTGGCAGTTTTGGTAGGGTGCTCCAGCCTCCTGGTTAGTTAGTGAGTCT
Source organism: Rhinella marina (assembly GCA_900303285.1). Lineage (NCBI taxonomy): Eukaryota > Metazoa > Chordata > Amphibia > Anura > Bufonidae > Rhinella > Rhinella marina. Next base: position 48,085 of record ONZH01006422.1, on the reverse strand, counting down.
TAGCTTAGCAAAGCTGGAGAAAAGACTTACATGTTTGAGCTCCTGTCAAGTAGGCCCAAAGAGAAGCCTCCTCCAGGAAGCACCATTCCTAAGACTCAACAGTTGAGAACTGAGAGACTACCCCTGAGGGAAAGAAAGCAAACATCCACAGAAGATTTAGAACCATCAAACCCGTGCTGGATTCAGATAGTAAGGTACTGCTTGTTTATGGCAATAAGACTTTACTGTTTGCGGAAAAGGTAATTGCCTCAGACACCCACCACACTGTGAGACAAACTGGTCATACAAATCTACACCCCTCAGCCTGGGAATTGCAGAAGGAGTAAATGAGAATGGAATTGTATGGCTGTGGTTATTTGGGAAGTTTGCAAAGTGTGTTTAGAGTGAGACTCCGGGAGGAATACTACCACTATCATTGCTACTGCCAATACAGAACTATTGGGAGAAGCTTACTCTGTAACATATTCCAGAACTGTGCCTTTGCTGCTGTATGAACTACTACTCCCACTATCTATTCAGTAAAGAAAGACTTTATTTATTGCAACCAAATGGCCTGGTCATTGACTCCAACGGCCTGGTCATTGATTAACCAGCTCTGTACCTCCTGTCTTGCACTCTGTCAACCGGACACCATCAACGGCAGCCCACCTATCACTAGGTGACAGTCCCAAAAAGACCCAGGGTGTGACCTGAGGGAATAAAGGGTGCATCCTCCATTTACTGCTCCAGAGTGAGGACAGCCACCGTGAACCACTACTACTCCTATCTGTACCACCACTACCACTCTCGTCCTCCTCACAGCTTTACACTGCCTGGCCCTGTCACTCGGCCATCCTTGCTGCACCAAGGGGCTAAGTTGCATAATATGAAATTGCCTATAACTCTGGATTCAGACCATCTATAAACATGACTTATGCAGGTAAATATTGTTAAAAAAGGACTATTGGCATTGGTGTGATTGGTTGCTGTGTCTGTTGCAAAGCAATGGCTTCAACAGGACTATAATAAAAATTTAATTATTTGTAAAATATTATCATGTTATCAAGTTCAGAGGCACATGGACACTGATGCCTAATATGATATGTTTATCACCATGACAAGTAAATATTCCTATCTAAAGAGAAAGGCAATAAACTTTATTTGGGATTTACCTGTTTTTCTACCTGTAATTTTCCTTTTACTTGGGACAGCAGTAGACATTTTTATGTCCAGCTTTTCATACTAATAAACACCATTACTGAGCCAAAAAGCTTCTTGATCTCAACCTGAACGATGCTCCCAACTATGTTACCTCATAAACGCTACCTTGGATTTGTTACCTTGGCTGGAATTGTCATGAAAGAGATGTTTCATGTCCATCAGGCAGAGCTTACTATTGTTAGTCAAGAAGTGTTCAAACAAATGTTCAGAAAAATACTTAACAAGTAGTTTTGTAACCACAGAACATATCTATAAAGTTTAAGCTAGATAGTAGCAATAAGAATAAGGATATCATAGTGATGTACTTTCTAGAAGAGCCAGAAGCTGTTAGGGTACGGACAAGAATAGACATTTTCTATGATAGCTGCAACATTTGCGGTCCGAGGATCCGCAAAAAACAATGTTTGTGTGAATGTAGCCTTATGCTGAGGTTTTTCCGCATTGTGTGCAGGCAACCTGAGGTCTGCAAAAAATCTGCATCAAAACGGCACACAAAAATATGATAAATAATGCAGATTTGTGTTTTTTGTGCGGTTTTGGTGCAGATCTCATGCAGAATTTCTGCACATAAATCTGTACTGTGTGCAGCCATGATTACATCAGGAAGAAACAAAAAGCTAAGGGTGATGATGTGTGTTTCTAAAAATATGACGTTCATGAAGCTGTATGAGGTTTTAATATAAAAGTAGAATGATGGAGCAGGAAACTGGGTGTAGACATCATTGTCTCAAATGGTACTGTCACGTATGGGAACTGTCCTGTCACTTGAACTGGGTGCAACTGACACGGGTCAATCTATTTCACACACTCAATCTCTCACGCTCCTACACACGTCCCTCAGATTGAACATAGATAACACCCCAACACCTTTCATGCACCACAACACACTACCTCCATCGATGACATTTAAATTAAAACACCACATAATTAGGGGCTCATAGAAAACCCCACAGAGTACAGTGCTTAGTTATAAAAATGAAAAGAAATAAGAGGTAAACATAAACGTACAGAAAACTTATAAAGATAAAAGGATAAAAACATACTTAAACATACAAATAGACATGCAGTACTTTGATCTGTGTTGCAGACCAAGAACGCCTATAGAGGTCTATGGGTCCGTGAAAATCACTGACACACCACGGATGACATCCATGGTGCGTCCGTTTTTCACAGAAGACTGATAGGAGATTCTTTGGAAATTAAAGAATCTCAGTGAATTAAGGATGACACATGGATGGTAAAAAGCGGACTGCCCTTGAGGGCAGTTCAGTCCTTTGAATCCAGAGGAAAAAAAGCAGACTGGTTTGAGTGTTGCATTTATAAACACGAGTTTGAGCGTTTGCGCGTTTGATTTTTAAGTGCGTGTTTGAATTAAGTGTGTGACTTTAGATTACGTGACTTCAGATTTGGGGACTACAGTAAGTCGGTTTGAGATCACTCTATTGTATTTTTTTCTCTTTTATTGTGTAATCCCCATTAGTATGTCTTCCATTATTGACAGAGCAGTCCAGTGCACATCTTATCTGATGCAGTCCTGGAACAGCCATTTAAGGGTGCATATATTTGTTCAAAATGTGAGCAAATTACCTGTTTGGAATCGCACATCGTGTATCTAACCGGGCGGATTTCAACACTGAGAAGCGCTGACAATTTGGAAAAGAGTTTGCTGCTCACTGAGCAAGCACTCTATGGGGTAGATGAGGGGGAGGGCGGTAGTGAGGAGGCTCAGGAAAGTGAGGTAGCTAGCTGGGTAACAGTTAGAAAGCGGGGTAGAGGGAAAAGTGCCAGGGAGGCTAGCCCTGATCTGACACACCCCAACAAGTTTGCAAGTTTGGCATATGTGGGGAATGCCACTTCAGGGAGAGCACTGCTGCAGCCGGACACTTCCTCTGCCAGTCAGGGGAATGTCAGCTCCAGTAAGCAGGGGACCAGGAGAGCAGGGCAGGCCAGACAGGTGCTGGTAGTTGGAGATTCAATTATTAGGGGTACAGAGAGGGCAATCTGTCACAAAGACCGGGATCGTCGAATGGTGTGTTGCCTTCCTGGCGCTCGAGTTCGGCACATCGTGGATCTGGTTGACAGATTACTGGGAGGGGCTGGAGAAGATCCAGCAGTCATGGTCCATATCGGAACCAATGACAAAGTTAGAGGTAGGTGGAGCGTCCTTAAAAATTATTTTAGGGATCTAGGGCATAAGCTTAGGGCAAGGACGTCAAAGGTAGTGTTTTCCGAAATACTGCCTGTACCACGAGCCACGCAAGAAAGGCAGCGGGAGATTAGGGAGGTAAACAAGTGGCTCAAGAACTGGTGTAGGAAGGAGGAATTTGGGTTCTTGGAGAACTGGGCCGACTTCTCTGTCGGCTACAGGCTCTACCGTAGGGATGGGCTGCACCTCAATGGGGAAGGGGCAGCTGTTTTGGGGGAGAAAATGGCTAGAAGGCTGGAGGAGTGTTTAAACTAGGGACTGGGGGGGAGGGTAACTACACTATAGATGGGGAAGATAGTGCAGATAGAGACCTGGGGCAAGGTAATGGAACTGGGGGAGGAATGGAAGGAGGAACTAGAACAGTGCAGAAGGAAAGGTGTAGGGGAAAAAATATATATAAACCTTTTAACTGTATGTACACTAATGCCAGAAGCCTGACTGACTAATAAAACTGGTGAACTAGAATTTGTGATGTGTGAGGAGGACTATGACATAGTGGGAATAACTGAGACATGGCTGGATGATAGCTATGACTGGGCAGTCAATGTACAAGGTTACAGTCTATTTAGAAAGGATCGCCAAAACCGGAGAGGGGGAGGAGTCTACCTTTATGTAAAGTCCTGTCTAAAGCCCACACTCCGGGAAGATATAAGTGAGAGACATGAAGATGTGGAGTCACTGTGGGTAGAAATAAATGGAGCCAAAAACAATAATAAAATACTAATAGGACTTTATTATAAACCACCTAATATACCAGAGTCCACAGAAAATCTACTTCTAAATGAAATAGACGAGGCGGCAAATCATAATGAGGTCGTTATTATGGGGGATTTCAACTACCCAGATATAGACTGGGAAACTGAAACCTGTATATCTCATAAAGGAAACAGGTTCTTGGAAATAACCAAAGACAATTACCTTTCCCAACTGGTTCAGGACCCGACTAGAGGGACGCCAATACTGGACTTAGTATTAACCAATAGACCTGACAGAACAACAGATGTGTAGGTCTGGGGACACCTGGGAAATAGTGACCATAATATAATAACCTTCCAACTGTCATTCAAAACAGCGTTTCTTCAGGGAGGAACAAAAATACCAAACTTCAAAAAAGCAAAATTTAGTCAACTAAGAGAGGCCATAGGCCTAACTAACTGGGACAAAGTCCTCAAAAATAAAAATACAGCCACAAAATGGGATATTTTTAAAAGCATCCTAATATCTAATTGTGAGAGGTGCATACCTTATGGGAATAAAAGGTTAAGGAACAAGAAATAACCAATGTGGATAAATAGAACTGAAAAGAAAGCAATAAATGACAAACAGAAAGCATTTGAATCACTAAAACAGGAGGGGAGCGTGGAAGCATTGAAAAACTATAAGGAAAAAAAAATAGAATATGTAAAAGACAAATAAAAACAGCCAAACTAGAGACCGAGAGGTTAATCGCCAAAGAGAGTAAAACTAACCCTAAAATGTTCTTTAATTATATAAATGGTAAAAAGTATAAACCTGAAGGTGTCGGCCCCTTACAGAGTAACGAGGGGGGAGTTGCAGAGAGCGATGAGGAGAAAGCAAAGCTACTAAATATCTTTTTCTCCACTGTATTCACTGAGGAAAATAAACTGTCAGATGAAATGCAGAATATAAAAGTAAATTCCCCTTTAAAAGTGCCCTGTCTGACCCAGGAAGAAGTACAGCCACATCTTAAAAAGATTAAAATAGACAAATCGCCAGTACCGGATGGCATACACCCCCATATCCTAAGAGAATTAAGTAATGTCATCGCCAGACCCTTATTTCTGATATTTAAGGACTCTATACTGACAGGGAGTGTTCCACAGGATTGGCGCATAGCAAATGTGGTGCCAATATTCAAAAAGGGTCCAAAAACAGAGCCCGGGAACTATAGGCCGGTAAGTTTAACATCTGTCGTGGGTAAACTGTTTGAGGGTTTTCTAAGAGATGCTATCTTGGAGTACCTCAATGAAAATAAGCAAATAACTCCATATCAGCATGGCTTCATAAGGGATCGGTCATGTCAAACCAATTTAATCAGTTTCTATGAGGAGGTAAGTTCTAGACTGGACCATGGCGAATCAATGGATGTTATATATCTGGACTTCTCCAAAGCATTTGACACGGTACCACATAAAAGGTTAGTATATAAAATGAGAATGCTTGGCCTGGGAGAAAATGTCTGTATGTGGGTAAGTAACTGGCTCAGTGATAGAAAACAGAGGGTGGTTATTAACAGCACATATTCAGATTGGGTCACTGTCACTAGTGGGGTACCACAGGGGTCAGTATTGGGCCCTATTCTCTTCAATATATTTATTAATGATCTTGTAGAAGGCTTGCACAATAAAATATCAATTTTTGCAGATGACACTAAACTGTGTAAAGTAATTAACACAGAAGAGGACAGTATACTGCTACAGATGGATCTGGATATACTGGAGGCTTGGGCAGAGAAGTGGCAGATGAGGTTTAACACTGACAAATGTAAGGTTATGCATATGGGAAGGAATAATGCAAGTCACCAGTACATACTAAATGGTAAAATATTGGGTAACTCTGACATGGAAAAGGACCTAGGAATTTTAGTGAACAGCAAACTAAGCTGTAGAAACCAGTGTCAGACAGATGCTTCCAAGGCCAATAAGATAATGGGTTGCATCAAAAGAGGCATAGATTCCCGTGATGAGAACATAGTCCTGCCACTTTACAAATCACTAGTCAGACCACACATGGAGTACTGTGTACAGTTCTGGGCTCCTGTGAACAAGGCAGACATAGCAGAGCTGGAGAGGGTTCAGAGGAGGGCAACTAAAGTAATAACTGGAATGGGTGGATTACAGTACCCAGAAATATTATCAAAATTAGGCTTATTCACTTTAGAAAAAAGACGACTGAGGGGAGATCTAATAACTATGTATAAATATATCAGAGGTCAGTACAGAGATCTCTCCCATGATCTATTTATCCCCAGGACTGTGACTGTGACGAGGGGACATCCTCTGCGTCTGGAGGAAAGAAGGTTTGTACACAAACATAGAAGATGATTCTTTACGGTAAGAGCAGTGAGACTATGGAACTCTCTGCCTGAGGAGGTGGTGATGGTAAGTTCACTAAAAGAGTTCAAGAGGGGCCTGGATGTATTTCTGGAGTGTAATAATATTACAGGTTATAGTTACTAGAGATGGGTCGTTGATCCAGGGAGTAATTCTGATTGCCTGATTGGAGTCGGGAAGGAATGTTTTTCCCTAAAGTGGGGAAAATTGGCTTCTACCGCACAGGGTTTTTTTTTGCCTTCCTCTGGACCAACTTGTAGGAAAACAGGCCGAACTGGATGGACAGATGTCTTTTTTCGGCCTTATAAACTATGTTACTATGTTACATGAACCAACCATGAATCCTTCACGGACATCTTCACAGATTACTCTTTTTTTCAGTGTGGACAAGGCCTAAGCATTGAGACTCTCCCACTTGACAATTCATTGGTATCTGGTGTCTAAACTAACAGTACCAACAATAACTGAATGGGGGAAGCTAGGAGAAAAAACAAAAAGGTCCCAGAGAAATGGTATACGTGTCCATGTGCCGCCCCCCAGGGACGATCGTGTTCCAGGTCTATAGGAATGCCAAATGATGTGGTGCAGCTTTTAATACTCTCTCTGTGTGTCACAGTGCTCCTACCTGGATACCATCGCTCCCCTGGGCTTGGCTCCAAAGCAATAAAGGGGATGAGTAATGGTGGAGAATAAGTCAAGTCCAGACTCTTATAAAGTTCAACAGCTTTACTTGCATCCACTTGCATCCAGATAATATTCAGGCTTTTTCTTGGTTCCAGCAGACTTCCCTTTTGAGACTTCTGCTGCAGGAGGTGAAACTTTCCCTTTGCTGCTACATCTTTCATATCCTCTCAGCTCCACTATCGAGTCTAAAACTGTAATTAACTAGAAGTGCAACTTCTGCCCAAAGAGTGGTGAATGAAATTGTAAGTTCCATTCCATCTAAGGATAGCTCTGCCATATACGCTGCCATCTACGTGACAAGGGACCTGGAATCCATACACAGATGACATGGTGGTTAGCAATTAAAGACAGTAGCAGGGTGTTGAAATGGTAATATTACACATGTCAGGCATGGGTCTAACTATAGCCATAGCAGCCATAGCACTTGTGGCACTATGGAGCCAAGAGGTTGAGGGGGGGGGCATCTGGTCCAAGAACATTGTACCTTTTTGTGGTGAATAACGATATTGTGACTTTTTGCTGTAATGTGGGTTTTCTGATATATGGTGCTATTATACATAAATATAATATTGTTACTTATGTTTGCTGTTTTAGGTAACACGACAATTGCAAAAAATCCACCCAAGTTGGATTTTTGTGTTACTGTGACGTCGCAGATGCAGCATGTCACAGTGCCACACGATTGACTATCATTACAAAAAATGTTGCACGACACATGTTGCCATGTAGCCCTAGCCTTAACTTTCTTGTACTAGGTGGTGGGGGTGTTTTATTTTTCCATAGGTCCCTATGAATCATAGTAACACACCTAATATTTAAAGCAACATTTGGCTGCAGACTTTATGTGAAAAATGACCCTTGTGCCACATAGGAAGACACACAAAGCACTGAGGGAAGGGGGCCCAAGCTGAACTCTTGCACCTGGGCCCATGAGGCTATAGCTACGGACCTGGCTGTAGTGTATGTGTGAGCATAAGATGCATACTTACTATATACAATACTGAAACCAATGCCATCAAGGGGGTTTCCTGGTATTGAATTATAAACAAAATATAACATGAGAAAATCCCTTGAATCACTGATCTGAATAGGATTCATGGCAGAAAACTCACAAGGTTTGCTAATGCAATGATAATCAGTCCTGTACCCAATTAATTGCTGTGTCTGCATTACTTCCATTTCACTCCCTGGAGAGGCTGATGGATAAAAAACAGGTTTTACTACAGAATAATGCAATGTGAATTATTCCTGGTTGGTGTTAATCAATAGGCCTTAGCAGACCCTGAAATGTTTAATGAAGATTCCTTGGATACACAATTAAGTGGACAAATTGAGGAGGAGCCCTCACAGCTTTGATTGGTGTTCTGGATCAATGGCTTTTTATCAGTGCTGATGAGCTGCGAGGAGGAGAGAATGATAGTGGAGGAACGTGGGGGGGGGGTTGCTCCTTGTCACTTGTCTAATTTAAAAACAGCGTGACTCCAGCAATGAAACACTACAGGGAAGACAAAAAGTCTGGAGAACAGCATAAAACAAGAGAAAAAGTGCAAGTGAAGGAAGGACAAGATGGTTTAAGAGCGTCTTATGAAATGTTCGTCAGTATATGCCAAGCACATTGCACAAAAGACTGCATGCCATTACAAAAAATCCCAACCTTATGCTTTGCTGTTTTTACTGTAGTTATAGTGCTTTTTCAAATCTGCCATGTCTAGGCTATTCCTGCTGCTTTATATAGATGTAAGCACTTATAAGCATTTTGCAAGGTCATGCATGGATCAACAGATGTCTGCAGGGAAGAAAAGTGAGGGCAGTAAAAAAAAATCTGTCATGATCACCAGTGTGCACAACTTCCAAACCTGCAGTTCCAAGGCCAACACAAGTTCCTTAGCTAGTTAGGGCACATGCACATAAACATATTTTTTTCCATGCCCATTCCATTTTTTGGGGGGCTCGTATGTGGAACCATTCACCTCAATGGGGCCACAAAAAACAGAATTACTCCGTGTGCATTCCGAGTCCGTATGTCCACATAGCTGTTCCGCCAAAAAATAGAACATTTCCTATTATTGTCTGCATTACGGACAAGGATAGGACTGTTCTATTAGGGGCTGGTCCTTCCGTTCTGCAAAATGCAGAATGCAAAACACCCATTGGTCGTGTGCATCAGCCCTTAAGCTGGGTTCACATCCGCGTTCTGAACTCCAGCAGTGTGTTCCGGCGGGGGAAAAGACTGCTGGAATTCACTGTGTCCGGCATAGCATCATGGAACACGGCAATATGGGAACATTTTTAAGGTCTGATTCAATTCCCTTTAAAGGATTTTCTGAGATTTAAATACCTATCCTCTGGATAGGTCATCAGTATCTGCCCGGTGGGGGTCCGATACCTTAGACTCCTGTTTAAGAAGGCACAGGCGCTCCTGTTAGTGCCACAGCCTTCTCCGTGCTCATCAAGCACAGTGTTGTACATTGTATAGTGGCTCCGCTTGGTATTATAGCCCAGCCCCATTCGCTGAGCTGCATCTAGGCAGCGTGTAAGTGTCGTCTCATCACTGGGCCTAAGAAAAGCAGTGAGCACCTTCTCAAACAGCTGAGGATAAGTCATCAGCATTTAAGTCTTGGAAACCCCCTTTAACCCTTTCTACCCCGGAGGTTTTTTCGGTTTTGCGTTTTCGTTTTGCGCTCCCTGCCTTGATACAGCCATAACTTTTTTATTTTTCTTTTCACATAGCTGTATGATGGCTTGTTTTTGTTTTTGAAATTGCAAAAAAAAAAAAAACGCAATTCCGCCACAGTTTCACAGGTTTTTTATTTACGGCGTTGTGTTGCGATGTGCGCTAAAACTGACCAGTTACTTTCATTCTACAGGTCAGTTCGAATCCGGCGATACCTAATATCTATAGTTTTTCTTGCAATTTTTTTCCAGTTCTTGACCCCTATAACTTTTTGGTACTTATGTGTACGGAGCTGTATGGGGGCTGTATGATACCATTCTGGGGTGTATATGAATTTTTGATCGCTTTTTATTTAATTTTTGTAAAAAAAAAAAAGCGACAAAAAATGGTGAATCGGCCATTTTGACGCTTTTTTCTGTTTCGCTTTTTTCCGTATGGGAAATAGTTTTTTATATTTTTATAATATGGGCGTTTTCGCACATGGCGATACCCATGATGTGTATTTTCTTGTTTTTTTAATACTTTTATTTTTATTTTCAGGAAAGGGGGGTGATTTGAACTTTTACTTTTTTTTTTTTTGTTTTTTTTTTAAACTTTATTTTATTTACACATATCCCATAGGGAACTATAGGAAGCAATCATTTGATTGCTTATATCATAGACTCCAATGCACTTGCATTGGAGTCTATGGTGATTTTAGTGCTTTCCTATGGAGCCCTATTACAGGGCTCCATAGGAAAGCCTATGCAGCAGCCTCCTGTCACTTACTATAACAGGAGCTGCTGCAGGCACGCTCCGGCTCCTCCGATTGCCACATGGGGGAGCCAGAGCAACACCGGAAGCGTACGCTTCCGGTGTCTGCCGCCTTCGGGTGCCGCGGTCAGGCTTCACCCGCGGCCATCTTTAAAGTCCCGGCCAGCGCCGTACATGTACGGCGCTGGTCGGGAAGGGGTTAAAGGAGCAGTCTCACTTCAGCAAATGGCATTTATTATGTAGAAAAAGTTACTACAAGCTACTTACTAATGCATTGTGATTGTCCATATTGTTTCCTTTGCTAGCTTGATTCATTTTTCCATCGCATTATACACTTCTCATTTCTATGTTTACAGACCACCCTGCAATCCAGTAGCAGTGTCCGTGCTTATTATACACTATAGGAAAAGGCGGTGGCCTTTCTGGTGGCTGAGACTATGGGAGTGCGCATAGGACAGAGGTTTTTCCCATAGTGTACAAGCACAACCACAGCTGCTGGATTACATGGTGGTCATAACCATGGAAACGAGCAGTGTATAATGTGATGGAAAAATGAATCCTGCCTGCAAAGGAGACCATATGGACAATCACAATACATTAGTAAGTGCCTTGTATTAACTTTTTCTACATTATAAATGACATTTGTTGAAATGAGACGACCCCTTTAATTCCCTAGTTCAATGGCCCATCTTAATACTTAGAGTATTTTATATATAAGGAAAGACATCCAGACTCCTTTAAAATCATGCAACTAATCAACCACCATAAAGGTGAATGGCGTAATGTCATACTTGTTCTATCTGTCTCTCTTCAAGGATCCTTCAGTGAATATATTACATTTTTGTTTGGAATCAAAATAAAATAAGTCATGGAGAAAACCTGTGCTGAGCCCAGTCTCTCCAGGTACCTCATAGTAGCTATGTGGCCTAGTTCTATTATATATGCTTAAGGCATAGTGCTCAAAGCTCAAACAAAGGTGGCACGGCACGTATTTTACACATACTGAGATCAGTCTCACTGGAAGCCATATAAACTACATGTATGATTTTGTGGGAGAAAATTGTGTGCAAACCAAACACAATAAAAACAATAAAAAAATATAACACAATTTAATATTATCAATAAGAGGTCAAACTGTAGCAGCAACTTTGTCCCCCTCTATCTAGTAGAGTACATATGCCTGCTAGGCTGAGCCGAGTGGGCATGGGTATGATAGGATCGGGAATGATATCTACCGGCCGGGCGTGTTTGTGTATGACCGGCCTAAAAAGGCTGTTTACAGAATATGGAGGGGATGGGGGTATAGCAGAGCTGACTTACATTATAATCTACTGATATATTCGATTTCCTGCTATGCTTTACATTAAATATGATACTTTACGAGTTCTGCGCATCACATATGAACTTAATATTCATATCAAAGAAATGCTTATAACCAGACGACACTAATGAATAATCTTTTAATTATAAGTCAGTTTAAGAACTTGGCCTCCATGCAGCACCATGTACCCTGAGACTAGCTCAGCAGCCATTTGTTGTGGTGGATTTCTACATGTGCATTTTGTGCATTGTAGGCAATTTCACATAATTATTTTTGCTTATAAATATTTCCATGAATTCAGGGATGACATTGGGAGACATCTGTTCTTGTACGGCAGATGCAAGTTTGGCCGAATTGTCTGAGAAGATGTTCTGCTTTCATGACTTTGATGAATATACTTTGTTGTCTCAATAATATGTCATCTACGAATTCATTTGTAACTACATAAGACAATTCTTCTTCATATCCCAAATTTATCTCTATCCATGTCTGTAGCACAAGGAAATTGAAATGTCACTGCAATGTCATTTAAAGGTTTAGTTCAGACAGAAAAAAGGTCTGCTTTTTTTTCTAACAGTGCTACTTTTGTCTACGGTCTGTATCTGGTAACAATTCAGCCCTTACTGAATGAATGTGGGTCACCATACCTCTTAATTCAGGTGCCCAATAAGTATGTGGGGGGAGGGTGGTAGTGTAGTACAATGGTGGGGACTAAGAGTTCTGAACCCTGCTCCGGGTAGGGTGGTAGGCAATAATATAAGTTCTGCCTTGCCCCCCTCACCTTTGGCTCTGATGTTGATCCATAAAGTCAAGCACTGAGCTACAATGCCAGATACAACCTATGAGTGGTGCTGTTCCTGAAGAAAATATACTTTTATTGAATCCTGGACTTCACATTAATTTCAAAACAATAATATGACAAGGATATTTAGCAGGCGTGGACTTGCCCACAGGGGAACAGGTGAATCTACAGCATAGTTGGCCCCTAGTGCCCCATCCCTTGCACAAGTGGCACATGGCACAGCAGACTGACTGCACTACACATTGATAGGCAGTGTACACCATCTCAACCAGCCTATAAAAACCTGAGTAAATTATTTAATAAACTACCCAGTTTCTTATTATAGATGCATCAGGTGTCTGAGATCACTTATAAGTAATGAGGCAAGATAGCCAGTGTCCTTTTTTCCGAGGGACCTGTCCTCTTGATGGGTCCCATAATCAATCATCTTGTAGCATCATGCTGCTGTGCTGTGTGGGCAGGTAATATTTGCATGTAGCTTTAAGTGGGCCCCCAGAATCAATTTTACTGGTGGGCCCTAGATACTCCAATCTGACACTGATATTTGGTGTATTGAATCAATATGTAAAAGGGAAAATAACTGATATACAGTAACTTGAAATATGATGCACTTACCTGATTTAATATTTTAGAAGAAAAGCTAATAGGTCAACACAATATGCAATCTGTCTTATAAGCAGCCAGTGGAAGCTGTAGGAGTTATTCAGAATGGTGTGTAAGCAACTGTGTGCCCAGCTCTACTGCTTTCTATAAAAAACATATATGTCTAAGTAACGTTTTCTTGCATGGACCAAGTTCACACTTTACACTAAGCCTCCACTAACATTCACATGGCTCTGCAATCTTCAGTAATCTACTGGTGAGATCACACACAAGTCCATAGCATCATATAACCTGAAAATGAAATGAAAAATGAAAATGTATCTGTATTCACCTCACTGCCAACTTTTCCCATATGAATGTCTCCTTTATTTACCCATCACAGAACCAGTATAGAACTTAGATATTCACATTTTACATGTACTAAAGCTGTGTCTCAGGAAGTTCCTTATTTATAGGTTGTTTTTACATGGGCACTGATGGGTGATGAAGCATCTTCCTGTTTTATTTTAATGACCCATAATGCAACACCAGCACACACTCTCATATCTCTAGCTGTAAATCTACAGGAAAACTTGGTTTTCCAACAAACATTGAAAGTTCCCATAACGATCCCTCTACATAGCATCAGGCTGTGTATGAGCAGCCTTGACAGCTTACAGCATACTGTAAAATAACTAAACAAAAACGAACAATAAAACAACAGTTGTCTTATTGTAAATTGTTGGCATAAGTTAAAAGGTGTGTGTCCACCTGCAAAGATTTTTTTTTAGAATTGTCTGAAATTCATGTAAAGCAGCAAAAAATGATGTACACCTTCATTTTGATGCTTATTGAGTACGATTCCCACTGGTATCTCCTTCCTGGTCCATCATTATAGGCAGAAAATGCTCACTCAGCCAATCAATGGTAAGAGTGATGACCCACCTCAGACACTGATTGACTGAGCAGACATTTCCTATATATCAACATGGGTCCAGAAATTAGAGACCAACAGGAACCTGGTAAGCACTGGAACCACTGTGGCTTGGGAATAATAAACTGGGCATCCCTTGTTTTTTTTTACGCTGATCTGAGGCAAAACAAATTCCAATGGCTAGACAACGTATCTAAATCAGCTATGTATCCATGGCAAGGTAACATGTGCTCATTCAGAGTAGCTCCCAGTATGCTCTGACAGCCAGTCCCATAAGTTGTGGGTCTCCATCCTACCTTTTGTAACTTGTGAGTCACATTCAACTATGAGTGGTAGTTTGGAGCCACATTTAATTAAAAAAAATAATAAATTGTGGAAGAGACATATTCATTGTAGAGACATAACGTATGCGTGGCCACCTTCCATTTCTATGGGACTGCCGAAAATAGCTGAGCATTGGCTCGAGGTGAATAGAGTGGTGACCATGCTTGCGTGGTGCGCTTCCCATTCATTTTAATAGAACTTCCAAAATTAATAGAAATGAATGTAAGGTGGCTACACATGTGTAATGCACCCTCCGGCACTTTGTGGGCTCCGTTCTAAGTATAGGTTCAGGTCCCTGAGGTGGGACCCGCACCTATCAGACATTTGGCGAATATCCCAATGATATGTCCCCAAATGTTCAAGATGGGCCAACCCCTCTAAAGCAGGTTCTTGCAAAGTCATAAAGCTGACAGTAGTCAGCCTTACTGTATACTCATATCTACGATGGAGGCTCCAAGGTCCTCCGTTACAAAATTCATTAAAAATAGCAGAGAAAAAGTTCTACATGCAGGACTTTTTTAAACACTAAAAAAGGATTTTCTCAAACCGCAACGAAACAGATCCCATTATAGTCAATCCAGTCTGTTAGGCTTTATTTGCTTCAGTTATGTGCCAAATCCTGCACATCCGTTATTTTCAGAAATAAGTAACGTAGAGAGTTAGACGTTAGAGCGAACTAGTCAAGTTTTGGGTTCGCTGAATTTTTTAAAAAATTCATTTTGGATGCAAATCGGTTCGGGTCAAACTGAAGTTGCTCCAGTTGCCCTTAAAGTTGGTATAAAATCCCCTCTAGTCTCCAAGGAAAACTTGGTATTTTATTTTGTTTATTTTTTAGGATTCTTTCCCCCTCCCTCAGCTCTGGAAGACAATGACAGCAATAGTAAATGATGAGTGACACTGACATACATAACTATGGGTAGATGAATATTTGAGGGCATTAACATACAGTGTGTTTAAAAAGACACCACATCGGCATGTCTCATGTTTTTTCAAATTCCAGAGCTTCCAAAAATTGTCCCAGATCAGAGGCAGATGATGTTTAAACAGACACGGTGTTATGAGAAAAAATAAATAAAATAGGCTTGAGGGAACATGATGGTTGGCATGTGGCATGCAGGCCGCAACAGCAGCTGTACAGAACATGATGGCTGGCAAGTGGCATTAGTGGCATGATGCAGGCGGCAACTGTACAGCACATGATGGTTGGTAGGCAGACAGACAGCAAGAGCATCAAGATGGGGCACCGGCAACAAGGAGGTCTATTGACCTTACTCAGCTTGCCTGAACTGTGAGAGCATTTGCGTATTAATACAGTAATCACGTAAACACATTTAACCCCCCAAGAAAATTTTAAAATTTCAACCACGTGGAAAGTGAGTACACAGAACTGACCCTCAGGCATTAATGGCAGTGGCATGATGCATTGCAGGCTCCAGCTTTGTGAGAAAATGGAGGTATTGATAAAGTAATTACATACATTTATGCTGTGCCTTAAAGAAATTTAAGGTCTATACATTGGAAACAGCCGGAGGAGTGTGAAAATTCTCCTGAATCTGAGCTTAGTTTATTATGACAACTTGGTCCGTTTGGGTCCCAACATCCCCCGCGGTGCTGAAAATCCTCTCTGAGATGACACTGGAGGCAGGGCAAGAAAGGAGATTGAGAACATGCTGTGCCAGTTCTGGCCACTGTTCCAGTCTACCTGCCCAGAAATCCATGGGGTCAGGGAACTGGGTATGCAACAGAGACTAGCCACAGTTTAGGTAGGCCTGAACCTGGGAGTTGAGGTGAGACCTGTTGACCTGCTGATTGGCCTCAGCCGGGCGTGACACATAGAAAACTTGCTCCATCATGTTGAGGAGACTGAAATGGTTACTGTGGCTTCTGCTGCTTGTGGCGGTGGGAGGGGGGGGGGCGGTGACTCTGCGGCGGACAGAGAGGGGACTCCTTTTCAGACACGTTGGTGGCAGGCGTCTGCTCGCTGTAAGCTGCGGCATGCTGTGTACAAAGTGTTTCCTAGTAATAACATAATTTGTCCTCCCCTTCTGTCAGAGGAAAACATTTCCCCATTTTGCCTTGGTAGCGAGGGTCTAAAAGCATGGCTTTCCAGTAATTATCAGACTGCTTGATGTCAATGATACGCCTGTCACTGCGTAAGCATGCCACCATACAGGTGGCCATTCTGACCAGCGTGCCCAAGGAGCCACTTCTTTCCAGTTCCACCCCCCACTGAGACAATTGGAAGTCTTGGCCGGTGCCATCCTCATCATTGTCCTTTTGCTCCACCACCTCTTCCTCCTCTTGCATCGGTAGCTCCTCATCCTTATCCTCCATAGCAGATTCCCTTTGTGTGTCCCCAACATCTATAGGGCAGACAGCAAGATGCATCAGCTGCTCTTCTTCCGCTGTGGTCCCCTGCTGCATGAATGTCAGCGACTGTTCTAAGATAAATATGAGAGGGATGATGTCCTTCATGCTACAGTTGCCCCTGCTGACAAACTTTGTGGTCTCTTCAAAGGGCTTCAGCACCCGACGAGCTCAGATGAGCTGCCACTGCCTGACCTCAAAGCAACACATTCTCCCTGCTGTTAGGTACATGACAAAATCGTTCACGGCTTTCAGCTGCTTGTACAGACACTCGAGCATGTGCAATGTCGAATTCTAACGATTTGGCACGTTGCGTATTAAGCGGTGTAGCGGCAGCCTGTTCTGTCGCTGCAGACTTTGCCAGCACTTTATGCAAGCCAGTGTACTTATTTAGAAAGTGCTGCACCACTAGGTTGATGACATGTGCCATGCAGGGAGTATGTGTTATTCTGCCCAGATTCAGCGCAACCACAATGTTTCGCCTATTGTCGCTGACCATCTAGCCCAGTTGGAGTCAGTGGGGTGACAGCAAGTGGGATGTTTGCTGCTTGATGTACTTGAGCAGCTGCTCGCTGGTGTGGCTACTCTCTCCCTGTACTATCAGTTCCAACATGGCATGGCAACGCTTGACCTCACACATAGGAAAGAGGGGTAGTGTGAGCGACCCTGTGTAAAGCTGCTGTTGGGGACGCCAACATGTCCATGGAGGAGGAAGTGGAGGAGGCAGATAAGTGCCTGCTGTGGGTGCCAGCCCTGTAATATGGTGGGAGGGTTTAAAAGGACCTTGCCATGTTGCTGGGGTGCTGCCTCTCCCCTGCCACAAAAAACATTGACCCAGTGGGCCTTGACAGACATGTACTGTCCCTGCCCATAACAGTTGCTCCAGGTGTCCACCGTGGAGCGCAGCTCCATGCACAGCGAGAATTGCAAGGCGTGGCCTACATTCTCTGCCACATGAGAGTACAAGGCTCTACTACAATGGTACTAAAGCGAATGCACCGCCAGCAACGTGGCCAAGAGGGTTGTTCAACTTGTTCAGCTAATTGCTGGTGGAAAAGAGTTTTTCATTACCAAACGTTGCGTTTTAGATGCCTCACAATGAAACGGAGGACAAGGAGTAATCTTAGCAGGAGAAGAAAAAGGTGGTGGTGATGATGATGACAAAGATACCATACTGCTTGGGAATGCAGGTTGGCTGCCACAAAGAGGACCAGGAAAAGATGGGTAGACTTGTCCTGATTGGGAAAGCTGGTCAGTTGTATTTTCCAAAAGGATCCAGGGATGCCACCTCATGTATTGTAATAGACCTGTGGTACCTATAATTGTATATGAATGGTCATGGCTTATTTTAATCCTGCATATCTTGCAAAGCGCTGTGTGCCCGCTTTGTGGAGAAAAATCAATATACAAGATTTACTAGCACACAGCTACAGGCAACCAAACTGGGCGTAACCAGATCGCAAAGCAGACGTGGCTCTAGTTGTTCTTTGGGAGGTACGTGGCCTCTGATGTTGCCTCTTCCTCAGCACCCTTATCCGGCTTCCAGATCCTATCAAGCACACAATTGTCATTGGAGTCCTCACCCTTCCTGCTGTTTTTATCAGACTGTGAGATATCATAGTGGGCTCCTGGGCCCCCCTTCCTTGCTCTGCATTTTCTCTGACCCTCACTGTCACTGTCCCCACCACCAATGCCGTGGTTATAGGTGCCTCTATAACCAACACCATCAACAGAGGTATGCCTCCTCTCTAACCTCCTCCTCAGGGCAGTACAAATGGTGCTGGCTCTCACATAAGTCAACAGGGAGACTCTCTTGACTATCTGCAGTAGGGCATGGTTGGGTTTTCTTGCCACTTCTTAGGAAAAAGGAAGGCATCCCTCTAGGAGGGGACAGTGAAGACTGAGAGGACTCCACTGAAAACCTTCTTTGGGGCTGCACAGATGAGGAGCAGGAGGAACGCTGTGACCCCTAACTGCATGGTACTGTTTTGGACTCTGAAGTCACCATCATGATATCCTGCTGTGACTGAGAGGAGGAGTAAGCCATCCAATCCACAATCTCATCCTCTCATTCCTCAATTATAATGTTGCACCTTTCCGAAGCCAGCAGGGACAACTGCGGCCTACTACTATTACAATCACTACTTCTGATCGTCATAGATGGTGCTGCTACTACCCACATTCTGCCTCTGGATATTTTGTTTGGAACCCTTCCATAGCCTGGACATCAGATAATGTTGTGCACTAGAAAAAAAGAAATTTCAGTCAGCACATCCCAGAGTGCAGGTGCTGGTTGCTATGGCTAAATACATGTCAAAGGAAAATACATAAATTGCAGCCACACACCGCTACCAGATAAAGCACAAAATGCCACAGTGATAGAATATTCCAAAGCTCATGCTATGCTTGTTTAATAAATTAGAGACTCTTGGCAAATACATTTTGTACAAAATTATCTGAGCCCATTCACCACAATCGTCAAGGTGGTCTCTGCAGAATGGGAACCTAACACTTTGTCCTACCTGTTACGTGCCAGTCTTGGCTTCCATATAATCAGGGGGTGTTTTGTTCCACATGCATGTAATGTCCACTTGCCTTTTGCCATTTCTGGTACTACAAAGGCCTCCCCTAGTTCAGGAGTGCAGACACTAACATGCATGCCGAATCACTCGGCTTTATAGTTGCACTGATTAAAAACCACCTGTAGCCACACCTCCAGTACAAACTTGCAAAGAAAAAAAGAAATTTCAGTCAGCACATCCCAGAGTGCAGGTGCTGGTTGCTATGGCTAAATACATGTCAAAGGAAAATACATAAATTGCAGCCGCACACCGCTACCAGATAAAGCACAAAATGCCACAGTGATAGAATATTCCAAAGCCATGCTATGCTTGTTTAATAAATTAGAGACTCTTGGCAAATACATTTTGTACAAAATTATCTGAGCCCATTCACCACAATCGTCAAGGTGGTCTCTGCAGAATGGGAACCTAACCTAAATTGCGGCTGCAATTTATGTATTTTCCTTTGACATGTATTTAGCCATAGCAACCAGCACCTGCACTCTGGGATGTGCTGACTGAAATCTCCTTTTTTTCTTTGTAAGTTTGTACTGGAGGTGTGGCTACTCCATTTGGTCATGCACTCCTGACCAGCCCATTTGCCCCACAGGTGGTTTTTTAATCAGTGCAACTATAAAGCCGAGTGGTTCGGCATGCATGTTAGTGTCTGCACTCCTGAACTAGGGGAGGCCTTTGTAGTACCAGAAATGGCAAAAGGCAAGTGGACATTACATGCTTGTGGAACAAAACACCCCCTGATTATATGGAAGCCAAGACTGGCACGTAACAGGTAGGACAAAGTGTTAGGTTCCCATTCTGCAGAGACCACCTTGACGATTGTGGTGAATGGGCTCAGATAATTTTGTACAAAATGTATTTGCCAAGAGTCTCTAATTTATTAAACAAGCATAGCATGAGCTTTGGAATATTCTATCACTGTGGTATTTTGTGCTTTATCTGGTAGCGGTGTGCGGCTGCAATTTATGTATTTTCCTTTGACATGTATTTAGCCATAGCAACCAGCACCTGCACTCTGGGATGTGCTGACTGAAATTTCTTTTTTTCTTTGTAAGTTTGTACTGGAGGTGTGGCTACTCCATTTGGTCATGCACTCCTGACCAGCCCATTTGCCCCACAGGTGGTTTTTTAATCAGTGCAACTATAAAGCCGAGTGGTTCGGCATGCATGTTAGTGTCTGCACTCCTGAACTAGGGGAGGCCTTTGTAGTACCAGAAATGGCAAAAGGCAAGTGGACATTACATGCTTGTGGAACAAAACACCCCCTGATTATATGGAAGCCAAGACTGGCACGTAACAGGTAGGACAAAGTGTTAGGTTCCCATTCTGCAGAGGCCACCTTGACGATTGTGGTGAATGGGCTCAGATAATTTTGTACAAAATGTATTTGCCAAGAGTCTCTAATTTATTAAACAAGCATAGCATGAGCTTTGGAATAATGTTGTGCACTACCCTGTGTCTTAGTGTAGTAAACACATATATATTCTGCTAGTTTTAATATAATCAACGACTCCTCCCGAAAATAATGTTTTGGTTAAAAAATAGGGAAACAGATTTCGGTCTAAATTCATTAGCATTCCCGGATACTTTTGTGTGCTGCCCTATTGGAATAGAAATCTCATATATATATGCTGCTAGACTGAATATAATCAGTCTCCAATTAAAACAAAATGTGTTTGTGAACACAGAAATGAAGGGAAACTGATCTAAGCATAAATTCGTTATCCCTCACAGATTCTTTTGCATGCTGGCCTGTGTATTGATGTTTATCACCTATATGCTGGTTTAATTAAATTCAACAAGTCCCAAAAAACATTTAAATTCCAACTATATGGAAACTGGAAATACATAAATGGATGACTGAGGTTTGACGATCAATTTCTCTTTAATACAGACAGATAGATTGCTGCATTACCTTGTTTCTTATATATGCTGGTTTAATTACATTAACAATACAAAACAATCCAACTGTGTGGAAACTGAAAATACACAAATGGATGACTGAAGCGTGATGCTCAATTTCAACTTAACACATACAGGTAGATTGCTGCCATACCATGGTTATTAGTGCAGTAATCACGTATATATGCTTCTTAATTAAATTGAAAGCACCCCCAAAAAAAAAAAAATTAAATTGCAACCGTGTGGAATCTGATAATACATAAATGGACAATTAAGGCATGACACTCAATTTCAGCTTAAAGGGGTTGTCTCATTTCAGTTGCATTTATCATATAGAGAAAGTTTATACAAGGCACTTACTAATGTATTATGATTGTCCATATTGCCATTTGCTGACTAGACTCATTTTTTCATCACATTATACACTTCTCGTTTCCATGGTTATGACCACCTTGCAATCTACTATCGAAAAAAGTTCTGGCTTCTCTGCTGGCCGGTACCAAAGGAACACACATAGGCCAGAGCTTTTTCCTATAGTGTGCACGCATGGCCACCGATGCTGGATTGCAGGATGGTCGTAACCTTAGAAATGAAGAGTGTATAATGTAATGAAAAATTAATCAAGCCAGCAAAGGAAGCAATCATAATACATTAGTAAGTGGCTTTTATTAACTTTTTCTATATGATAAATGCCACTTGCTGAAGTGAGAAAACACTCACAGATTGCTGCCACACAGTGTGTATTGCTGCAGTAATTACATGTATATATACTGCTTAATTATAGTTTGAACCCCCTGACAATGAGCTTGATTGATTTCTGACTGTCCCTGATTGATTTTTCACTCTCTCTAAGATCATTTTCCTAGCACACACTGTAACACACAACCACCCTCATTCATAGCCCAGCACAGGTTGACATTCTGCTAGGGCACCTACCTGCCTGTTGCAACACTGATTGGTTCCAGGCTGATAGCCAGCCTGAATGAGTCAATCAGGGCAAGCACTCCACCCACTTCCTCTCAAAGTCATGTGATAACCCTTCTTCTTCTTCCTCCCGAGTGCTTTTCCTGCTGACATGTGACGCCGTTATTGTGGATTCATCTGAAACAAACCCGGAAAGATTCAGGTTCACCTACCGTCTGAAAAATATCAAAGTTTGGACTGAACTCGGTTCCGTTTGAACTAGTTTGGTCATCTTTAGGACCCTTTCACACAACCGTATGCCCTCCGAGACATACGGACCATAAGCAGGCCATAGGTCCCGGAGCGGCATAGAGCGTGCGAACGGGAGCGCACAGCATCATTGATTACAATGATGCTGTGCACGCCAGGCCGCCCGCGGGGGTATTGTCCCACACTCATAAAATTATATGAGTGCGGGACAGTAGTCCCGCGGGTGGCTTGACGTGCACAGCATCATTGTAATCAATGATGCTGTGCGCTCCCGTTCGCACGATCTATGCCGCTCCGGGACATATGGCCCGCTCACGGACTGTATGTCTCGGAGGGCATACGGTCGTGTGAAAGATCCCTTAAACTAATGCTGATGTAAAAGAGCCCTTGATTTACAGAATGATTCGGAGCTCA
Source organism: Rhinella marina (assembly GCA_900303285.1). Taxonomy (NCBI): domain Eukaryota; kingdom Metazoa; phylum Chordata; class Amphibia; order Anura; family Bufonidae; genus Rhinella; species Rhinella marina. Next base: position 25,096 of record ONZH01006422.1, on the reverse strand, counting down.
TTTTGTAACTTGAAAGGTTACTCCCATAGATCTATGCTGAAGGAATAGTTTATGATTATGGCATTTAATGATAATAGAGAAGTGGCCTTCTGTTGTATCTCTTTTTTGGACAAAATGGGATCAAGGGACACCTTGAGAACAAATGATACGGCATAAAGTCACCTTCACGGTAAGATGGAGGAAGATACAAATGTGCAGCACTACAGATAAGACTATAAATCACACACGCTGTATATCAGAGGTTACTGTACTGCACCTACTTATTAATAAATGTACGCTCTATGTAATGAGCAGGCAGTGCATTGTAATATCTGAAAGGAAGGTAAACCAAATTATTCTTTTGCTGATGACCCTTTAATTTGTTATAAATCTATTAGGGCTTATACACACGGCAGAGTTGTATGCATGGAGCCATATAGCCTCCATGTGTTGCCATACAGGCTTTCAATTGCTGTATATATAGCAAATACCTCCATACGTACAGAGTGTGATGGAGCAGGCAACATTTTTTTTCTGTAGGCTTTGTACCTAATATGAGTGATATTGGAGGCATACAGGGATGCAATAGAGAACTCTATTTGATACCTATTATGGCTCTGTATAAAATAGTGGAAAAATATGGTTGTGTGCAAGGTCATGAGCTTGGTCTGGCCATGAGCTGTTTTCACAATCTGGTTCAATCTCACTATTACATTGAAAATGGGCACCTCCTAATATTATTATATATACACAGCTGCTATAGGTTTAGGGATCTTATGATATTTGAACACCACTAGCACAGTCTAGGTTTTTATGTTCTACTATAAAGACTGTAAATGGAAAAATGTAATATTAAAGGGGTATTTTTTTTGAAGGGGGCAGAGAAAAAAATAGCTGGAAGTCAGAGGAGGAACTCTAAATATGTTGTCTTTCCTATTTTATTTCATACACACCGCACAGTAACAAAACTATATAACACCCTGCAGTCTGGACCTGGTTCTTAGTGGTGTAGGGTAGAAATTTCTTTATATAATTTTGTCATTAAGTGTTTGTTCTGTGCTCACAAAATGGAAGTCAAAATGACAAGTTGCTATGGTAAACATAAGACCCTCTCCATCCAACCTTTACTCTCTTTAAGCTTCTCTCTGAAAGACACTCTGCTAAATTCATTAAAAATGGTTGTCCCATGAAAAATATTCTACGGTTTTCAAACCAGCATCTAGATCTTAATTCCTTTGTAACTGCATGTAATTAAAAATTTAGCATAGCCACTGAGCTATCAAATAAAATGTATGTATAGCGCCACCTGCCGTTTTTTGCTTCTTATTTCTATGTCTGGCTCATTGAGAAGGCCGCACATGCTCAATTTCATCATTTATCTGTCTCCTGAGCTGTGATAGGCAGAGCTGAGACACACCCCCTGAGCTGCAGCAGAAAAGACACTCCAACTATATAGCAAAGAAGGACTGGCACTCACTTTCTTGATGATATGAAGAGACATTTATTCAAGGCATAATAGCATCATCAGACTGATGATGCTATTATGCCTTGAATAAATGTCTCTTCATATCATCAAGAAAGTGAGTGCCAGTCCTTCTTCATTATAGACTAGTGGGACGCCTTCCCTGGACGAGTGCAACACGTGCAAACCGCAGTGCCGACCCATCTTCTTCAAATACTCCCCTTGAGCTGTCAGCTTGATATAAATCTAGGAGAGCAATGAATGGGGAGATCTCTGGATCCATGTGAAGTACAGACCTGGCTCTAGCTTTGCTAGATAGAGATTAAGATTTACTAAATGATGTCTAATTTACATTTTTTATATTAGTTACTGGAGAATCCCTTTAATTAAATTCTGAAATTTCTATTTTTTTTATTTTAGAACTTGACAGTTCAGAAACCCTGAAGGTCCATTAGTCCAAAAGTACGTTCTAAGGGGGACCTCTAGCTAAATAAAATGAGGGGGTTGTCCAGAAATAAGTAGCTTGTCACAGGTAGCCTGCTGCCGCTATGAAAACAATCATACTTACATACTCCCCACACTCTAGTCCTGCATTGTCTTCTGTGTGTCCATCTTCTGGTCTGTGGCTTATTTACTTCCTGTCCTGTATAGGAATGATGTGCAGCCAATGACTGGCTTCAGCTGTGATGTGTCTATTGTGGACAAATTACCACTGAAGCCAATCATTAGCTATATGGACACATTACCACTGAATCCAGTGATTGGCTGTAGTGAAGCAGATGATTATGCCCATGCTGGGGAGGAAGTACATAAGCCACAGACTGGTAGATACACACAAGAGAGCCAGCATGCAGGGCCAGAACTGCTACTACCAGTAGATAGATTTTCTACTTGGTTCATTAATTAGCGAGATACTGGTATAGTATCTAAGGTTAACTAAAAGTTCAGAATGTTCTGTACTGATTCTTCACAGAACGAGAAATTTAGATTTTTCCTCTGGATTTGTGGGTGGAAAATCAGAAGCATATTAAAGTATCAGCAAAGTGGATGAGATTTTACTAGATTCATCCACATGTCTGTTACAAAGAGTACATGGAACCACTGTGTTACTCAAATAGATTTTGCTTGGGGCTACAACTATGGGCATTATCTAATTGGCCCCCCTGGTATTAACCCTATAACCCCTATACAGGGATCTGTACTTTGCTGCAGAGGAACCATTAGGCCCCTACTACCTGCAGTCAGAGACAGGCCAGGGTCAGGAAAGGCAGAGTTTGAGTGATTCTGATAAAAGTCCAAGGTCAGGGCAGAGAAACCTATAACAGCACACCTTTGCAGGACACTAGCAGGTTGAACCTATTACTCAGACATCCTCCCACAGAGCAAGAACCAGGAAGCTACAGCTGTTGCCGTGTACTGGCAGATTCGAGCTGCTGGAAGAACAGAGGTAAGTTGAGCGGTGTTCATGTCCTCTAGAGAGAACAGAGTTGCAGTGGGCAGGGGCTGCCACTATAATGTACTGTGGTGCAGATTGTAAACCTGTGGCATGTTTTGATATATTGTGGATTTTCACTGTAGATTTAACCCTTTTCAATGCATAGAGTGAAGTCACCAGCAAATCTGCATGTAACTCATTGATTTGCAGCAAAATACACAGATTTTTTTTTACTGAGGTTATGCCCCATGTGGATGTACTTTTAGGCGTCATAACAAGATTTAGTACAGTGTTTTTTTGTCAGCAGACTCATGGGGTAGAAACAGACCCGCTTTGCAGGTGTGAGATTGCAAATACATTGGTTAATATTTATATATGTTATATGATTTGAAAAGGATTTTAGGATACAAAATAGTACTACTGTATTTACCTGCCATCACCAATTGTTTCTCCAAATTTTTTTCAAAGTAAAAAAAAAATAAATCTTTTAATTTATAGGGATTTAATGATCTTTAAAAATTTTGTGCAAATCATACTTCAGTATGCTTTATCAATTAATAAAATACTCTCTGTGTCAGAGATGCCTCTACAAGCCAGTCCCACATGCAGTCACATGATCATGCTCCTGGTATTTATTTCCTGTTTGTGCAGTACCCTGTACACTGAATATGTGTTATCCTGTCCTTTACTCTCCCTGCTATTTCTATTCACCTTTGGCTTCTCCATGTCTTTGGAGGAAGGAATGTATCACATATGGGACAACAGACACTAGTTTTTGCAATGTCTAAGTAGCAGAGCAGTGTCTCAGTGTGTTATCTGTAAATCACTATAGCATTACTTTACACATAACAGAGGGGAATGCAGGCAGCTATAAATCGAGGCAATCTCTGTGACAGAAGAAAGGAATAATGGGAATATGGTATTTTACACTAGTAATTCGGACCACAACAAGCCCTAGCAGCATTAAAGCAACTGTGCAGCACAGAGATGTGCAAGATAATGAATAATAAATACCTCTGAGCTATGTCCTCATCATCTGGTGAACATTCAGACATATTTAAACACTTTTCTGTATTTTCAAATTACAAACACCATTAAAGCAAATGTTCTTTGTCAAACTAAAATATAGATGAAATAACCTTAATTTTAGTATTGTATTTTCTATTGATATGATGACTAAAAAGGGAGGTCTTATGAAGGGGAATCCATTTTTACTAGAAGTTGGTCAGGTTAACATTGTGGATACTTTTTATGTTTTCTTTTCATATAACTTCTTTAAAATTATATTTGGTTATCCTTAGAAGTGAATGGGTTATATGTTGTTTGTTTGTTTGCTTGGGTGAAGTGTACAGGAAATAAATTGCAGGTGGGAAAATTGTTTGGGTGACTGGTTTTCCTGTAGCACTACAATCTAGATCCCTTTTAACACCTGTGACTGGACAAGAAAATGTATTCCCATTTGAGAAAAATCAGCACCGTTCCATATTGTCAAAAAGCATTCTGTTCAGGTCTTTTACTTTAGAATTTACAGTTGTTTTCCTTTTTTTTTACAAGTATGAGGTAGTAGCATTTAGGACACAGTGTCCTTCCTTGATCATCTCAGTAGATGAGCAGAACTTCTAGCAGTAACACATAATCAATGTTGAATCTGATTTGAAGATGTTACCCCAATGCATGAAGAAACTGAGCAGGGATCTTCTGCTAAATACAGTATAATAAAAAATTGTAATGAATTGTTTGTGAACACAATCTGGAAGCAGAAAAATTGATATATAAGATGATAACCTTGAGTTTTCAGGAATTTGGCTCACATAATTTCTGTAAACAAACAGCCGTGATGAACACTGTTCAGTAACTGAACCCCTATAGTTGGTTGAGGGGTTTCATTCCTGGAAATCAACAGCACATTTCTATTGATTTGATCTGAAAAATAATATGTTTAGAATGTTTGATTTGTATTTATTTTACAGTAACAGAAGTAAACACACAAGATAATAGTAAGCTGTAGCTGTACTCACTTGCTGTATTGATACCTGGGACATGTAAAAAACAGAGACAAAATATAAAACAGCAGGCACTTGCTGTCTATGGCGCCCGCATGAACGGACGTCATATTTAAAGTTACGACCGCCAACATATATATACTTAAGACAGTCAAGAACGGGTTAAAATAGATTGGTTAGTTTTCCTTGATTGAAATTTCTGTTGGAACCAGAACTTTATTCTAAGGATTTAATGTGCAACATGAATTGTACAGTATAAAGTGTCTTACATCTCAAGAAATTGCTAGGGTAATAGAAGCCACAGAGGGTTTGGAGCCAGAGCTGAGATGTAAAGCCGAGTAGTCTGGGTGCCCTGAAAGCAGCCAGGTCCTGTAAAAGAGACAGGTTGGAGACTAAGACCTTCCTGCAAGCAATATTGTTTGAGAGACAGTATGCACAGTGGTTGTAATATGACATATGACATTGTGATATGATAGCACCATCCCAGTTGTGTGCCATATTCCCATACTTGCCAACTTATGAAACTTTCAGGAGGCTCCTGGAGGAGTTGACAAATCTCCTGCACAGTGCATGGAAGGCTGCTTTCTCCCCGAAAGCAAGTCTCCATGACCTCTAACTTTATGTGGCTCCTGGTTGCTGCATCAGCCACGGCACCCATACGTGCTCTAAAAGAGCATGATGCGTCATGGAAAGCAGTATGACACGTCATGAAAAGTACGGAGGCTATGCCTTAAAAAAATGGTGTTGTGCATGATATCAAGGACTACTTGCAAGTCAACTTTTAAATGTTGGCAAGTATATGTATTCTGCTGCGGCTAGTGATTGGCTACATGGTGATGAGGTGTGCATGGGATCAGTACTGCAGGACCATAGTGCAATGCTGGAAGTGGCAGGGAAGAAAAAGAATGACTTCTTTTGTTAATTTATCACATTTACTATCGCTAGGCATGTTTTCATTTAATGTGTACCACACATTTAGGGCTGTAAGAAGTGTTCCTTCCCAGCAATCACCTGCTCGTCAGCGGAGGTGACTGCTGCTGTTACATGCAGAGATCACATCCACAGTATGGGGAGGTATGATGGTTAATGCCATTGCTTGTCCCAATACTGAATCATTGCTTGCCGGCAGCAGATCGAGATGAGACTTTTTAAACCTTCTGAAAGATTGCGATTTCCCTATTGGGTAATCGGCGGCAGTATTGTACAGGCAAATTACTACTAATGAGTGTTCAGAACACTTGTCAGTGATGATCTGCCTGATAATTGTCTGGTGTACTATAGCCTTTAGGGTACCTATGAACATGGGCTAGAGAGCTGTAGATGGAGTTCATAGTCTACTGTCATTGACAAAAGATAATATCAACTTACCTCAAGAAACACTTGTTTGTCTAGCTTGGCATATTAAAAAGTAAAAGTCTTAATTGATTTCAACACTACAAACTGATCTATCACTAACCAATAATGGGAAAGTTGTCATGTGACATTAGAAGAAAAGGATTTGCTCCACACGTTAGCACTTTGTAGTTGACCCTACGAGAATAAGAGGTGGTCTCCATAATAGCTATAATCAGCTCTCCTGCACCTGGTTCATAACAGCTTGTCAGAGAATCCTCTTTCAAAACACATCTGACAGCTTCTCCTTCTCACATTTCATAGGAACATAAATACATAAATAAAGTATATAAAAAAACTTGATTGAGTTGTATGTAATGAATATAATAAAGGCTATGGGCACTTATGCTATGATTATTGTATTGATCCAATATTTCTAAACTGAAAAAGGAACTTTGTAAATAGATTTGGTTTAAAAAAATCCTATAATTTTGTGTTTGTAGCGGCTCTGTGCATTTCTGCATCTTCATGTTTACATCCTGGTCTTGCAGACTTAAGTGTCCACACGTTTCTTGCCTCATGGCTGAATCTAGATGTTATCCCTTGCCATGTCTAGCCCATACTCATTGTAGTTGTTCTTTATCCCATCAGTGAAGAGAGGAAGGGAAAATTTATGATCAGTTAGAACTGGCCATGTTGAGGGTTAAGTAAAAGAGGGTTGCTGGGATACTAGCTAAACTTTTTCACGGCTATGCATCTGGTTTTCATAGCTATTGTGAAGAATTGGAGGTTCAGGTACCCTAACTTAAAAGTTTTAAAGTTAATTATGAGTAAATAAAATACAGTATATATTTGATCAGTTTTACATATTTACAGTCTTCATGGACATATGACAGCAGATAACATGTTGATGCAGTTGTCCATACAAGAAGCTATGTCCAAAACTGTAGATGTCCCTTTAAGAAGAAAGTGAAGGATGTTTCTTTTTAGATCCGCAGGATAGCTGTGCCATGTGTAGCCCCCAAATTGAGGGGGAATGCATAGAAAACCTTGAGAGAAGAATGTCAACTTCAGCATCAATTAGATGGGAGAAATCAAATACTGAATTATTAAGTGTAATTACAGGCAGGATTACTTCAATAGGCAGAGTAATTTTACAGATGATTGCTGGAAAACATGAGACAAAGGAGTTCCTTTAATCTTTCCGGCAAATCTATTTATACCACAAGAATGCTTGCAGTGTATGCTCTGCATGGATAGAGATGGAACGATAGATATAGATAGATTGTCCAAGATAAAGGATTCTTTTACATCATCTAGTGTTATAGTTTTCAGGCAGGTAAAGGGGATTAACTAAATGTTGGCTTTCTTTACATGGCAAGAATGAGTCTTCACATGGTTTGAAGAGCTTTTTCCTTAAATATTCATATTTACTGCTATAAAATCAAATTTTATTTTGGCAAATGTCATTGAACTTTACAGCTGTAAACAAAATAATAGATTACCTATCTGTACAGATGTTTTATCTCTCTGTGCTGACTGCTAAGGCTACTTTCACACTAGCGTTTTTAAATTCCGGTATTGAGTTCTGTCATGGGGCTCAATACCGGAAAAAAACGCTTCAGTTTTGTCCCCATTCATTGTCAATGGGGACAAAACTGAACTGAAGACAATGGAATGCTCCTGAAAGCATTCCGTTCCGGTCCAGGCATCCGCACCAAGACGGATCCGGAATGACCCCCAATGCAAGTCAATGGGGACGGATCCGTTTGGTGTGACCAACATGGTAAACGGGTCCGCCCTCCATTGACTTTCAATGGAGTTCAGGACGGATCCGTAACCACATACAGACAGACAGACAGACATACATACACACAAACACATACATACATACATACTCCAGGCAGGCAGGCCGCATGTCTTCAAGCCCAGGAGGCGCGCCGCTATGACGATTCCCTACAGCGCCCAGCAGAGGGCGCTGTGGGGAATCGTCATAGCTGCACGCCTCCTGGGCATGAAGACGTACGGCCTGCCTGCCTGGAATATGTAAGTATTTATGTGTTTGTGTGTATGTGTATGTGTGTGTATGTCTGTATATGGTACTGTGTGACATGTGTGGGGCCGGAACGCGGTTCCGGCCCCACACATGTCCCTGCGGCAGTCCGGATCCGACGGCACCCTTCACCTGCTGGATCCGGACTGCCGCTAGTGTGAAAGAGGCTTAACAAAGTACAAAACTGTATTTTGTGAGAGTCAGGACACTTCCATCAGATAAGGCCTAGATTTTGAAAGGCCTAGATAAAGATGCCCAAAGAAGAGCATTGCCCTTATCAGTGTAATGTATGATGAATAAACTGAGCCACTCATCCAACCTTCCCTCTCTGGTCAGACTGAAGGCTTGACTTATAAAAAAGGAAGTTAAAGAGCTTGGATGGGAAGTAGAATACATGAAGTAACCTCAAAAATTATACCAAAAAACGTCATTCACCTGTTTTTTGTTAAAAAAAATACATAAAATATTTACATATAGGCTGTTTATATGTGTTTAAAAAAATTATGGTAGTGTCCTTTAAGTTTCAATGTCATAGAATGGGCGAAATGAACAAGAAAAGGCCACAAATTCTAAAAAAAAATATTTTGTATGAATACTGAATTAAAAAAATAACCTTTTCTGGTGGAAGTTTACCACTAAATATAAAATCTTGTGCTTCAATAAATATGAGATCAGATTATAGGGAGGATATGTAGCAATAGCCTCCATTTCACAGCTCCTTAATGCGGTTTTCCGGCTACTTAGCAGCACTCTATAAGGTGTATATATAATATGTATACTAGCAGAATGACCCAGATTAGCCTGGGCGTACTTTGTTTTTTGCTTGTGTGTGTGGTTAAAAGATGATATTCACAGTGCCCCCATAACAGTGACATCTACAATGAGTCCCCATAACATTGAAATCCACAGCAATTGCATAACAGTGATGTCTACAGTGGCCCATAATAGCGACATCTACTGTACACCAAAACAGTAATGTCCACAGAGGGCCCATAATATATATAAATATATTTTTATCAAAAATATCTGTGCTTATCCAGCACGACAAAACCTCAGTCTGGATGAGGTTTTATTACCGTAGCTAAAACTATATCACACTATATATCACAACTATATCACACTTAGTAAAGTTCGACCAACACTGAGGCAGCCAAAACTCCAGATGAATGCTGCAAAATTAAAAAAATAAAAACTGAAACAGAATTAATCAGCAAATACATTAAAATTAAAAGGGAAAACAGAATATAGCATAAAGTAGCATTCTAAAAATGTAAAGTTACATTTAATATACAAATCAACATGATTTATTACCTATCACTATGCTGTAAGGACATCTAAATTCAAAGAGAGCAGAACTGTCTGCATCCTTAAATCTGTCCTGCAAATTATAGAACATTTCCTATTTTTGTCCGTTTTGCACACAAGAATAGCCCTTTCTATTAATTTGACTGAGAAAAATGATCGTTATATACTGGCTTTCCATGTATAAAGTACACATGGAGGACCCAGGTGCTTTATTCCAAATGACATGGCTTTGAGCACAGCTCATTGCTTAGACATTGTTCCCATTTCAACATATATGTGTTGGACTGTTAGACTAGAAAGGATCGAACTTAAAAGGTATCTGAAATTGACCCTTTCCTTGATGAGCTTCCCAAACTTAAATGTTCAAAAGCAGGAAAGTATGGAATGGTATTAGAGCCAAATTGATTTTTGCTAGGTCTCATATTTGAAGGTAAGAAAAGAAAGATTAGAGAGGGATGTTAAGTTTATCTTGCAACACACTCAGGGTGCTGCCACCTGTTCAGGTGTCTTCATATAGTTTTGAAGCCAAGGCTAGGAGCTGATTAAAAAAATAGATGAGGTAATATCTTTCCTTAAAGGGGTATTCCCATATTTGATATTGATAGCAAACTGCTGCTAGGATATGTCATCAATGTCAGATTGTTCCAGGTCTCATTTCTGGGACTCAATCCTATCTCTAGAACAAGGACCCCAAAGTGAAGGAGATGACACCTCTCGTGCATGGCTTGCACATCATTTACTGCTATGGGACTGCTGGGAAAAGCCAAGCCAGTGCTGAGCTATTTTGGTAACTCGCATAGTAGTGAACAGAGGGTGTCCATACATGTGTGCCTGTCGTCCCTTCACCTTGAAGGCCCTATCATGGAGATAGGAGTAGGTGCCAGAGGTAAGACCTGAACATAGGGATATACCATCTGTACTGTTATCTACAAGTGTGATATCATATATAGATGATCCAATTGATCTCACAAATCATTAAACCATTTGCTGTCTCTTTCTGTTATTAGCTGCAGGTGACATTTGACCAAACCCTGATTCCCCCTTGCTAACTTCAGCTTCTCACCTGCAACACAGAGAAACCCTGAAAATCTTATTAATATTCACTGTAAATCTTCTCCTGTCTCTTTTAACTGTGCTCTCTGGAACTCATGGTTGGTGTGTAACAAACTCCCCACAACCCATGACTTCTTCCTCTCATAGTCTCTGAACTTGCTGGCCCTTACAGAAACTTGGCTTCAATGTTCTGACACCACTTCCCCTCTATCCTATGGTGGACTTCACTTCTTCCATACTCCCAGATCTGATTACATACTACTTTCTCCACAGTGCATGTTTCAAGTCACTTACCCTGTACTCTATCTGACATTCCCCTCTTTTGAGGTCCATACCATTAGACTCCAACACCCATTCCCCCTGCTAGTTGCTGTGATCTATTGTTCCCCAGGCTCCCACCCACAAGTTCCTGGATCACTTTGCTGCCTGGCTTCCTCATTTCCTATCATCCGAATCACCAACTCTTATTATGGGTGATTTTAATATCCCCATTGACGATCCTATATGCCCCATCAGCCTCTCACTTTCTTTCCATAACCTCCTCTCTTGGCCTCTCACAACTTACTTCCTCTGCCATGCACAAAGAGGGCAATACACTTGATCTGGTATTCTTGGACTTCTTAGTCTTGGACTTTATTAATTCACCCTTTCCGCTTTCTGACGTTCATTCTTTTCACACATACAGAAAGCTACACACCATTAACTCTCAGCAACTAATTGACACCCTTAAGTTAGTTCTTGCCCCAATCATTCCACTGTCCTGTCTGGACCTGGATGCCAATCAATACAACAATACCATAAAAACTACCCTGGATGAAGCAGTTTCACTTACAATCCTACCTTTCTGACACAGAACATGGCATCTCTGGAACACACCTGAAACACCTTTTCTCCAGCGGTGCTCCAGCACTTATGGAGAAATTCATCAATATCTGCAGATTTCCTTCATTATAAATGCATGCTTAAAATCTACAACTCAGCCTTCCACATTGCTAAACAGAACTATTTCACCTCTCTAATCTCCTCACTCTCAAATAACCTAAATGACTCTTTTATATTTTTCACTCCCTTCTAAGCCCTAAAGTGTATGTGCCCATCACTGACCTCTGTGCTGATGACCTGGGAACTTACTTCAGAGATAAGATTGGTAAAATCCGGTAGGAAATAATCACCCAGTCTTCAACCAGCTTCAATCCTCCTCCCTTTTAAACCTATAATGAAAGAAGAAGTCTCCAGGTTTCTCTTTTCTTCTCAAACCATGACCTGCAGCAGTGATCCTATTCCCTCACCAACTGTCATTATTCACCTAACTACATTATTTAAACTCTCTCTCTCTATTCTGACATCTTTCTGTCCTCCTTCAAACATTCCTTTATAACCCTACTACTAAAAAATATATCTCTTGACCCAACCTGTACTGCTATCAGAGTAATTCAATAGTCAGGCAGAGAGTAATTAATTAAATTGGCCGATTAACAAAGACACAGAAAATGGTTGCTGTATCTAAGGAGATCTGCGAGACCACCCCAAATATCTTTATTAACTACTGACCTGTTTCTAAACTCAGCTTCCACTCTAAACTCATCACCACTCTAAAGAAACTGCCATTACCAAAGTGTCTAACAATCTCCTGACAGAAACAAGGAATAGCAACTATTTTCTACTGGTTCTTCTGCATCTCTCTGCAGAATTTGATATGGTAGACTATAAACTCCTCCCCACCATGCTCCACTTAAATAGCCTTAAGGAAACTGCTCTCTCCTAGTTCTCTTTCTATCTCTCTGGCCACTCCTTTAGTGTATCAATCACACAAGAACTACCATGTAAATATAATATTATTGTAATTTTAATGACCCAGAAATTGAAGGTAATAGATCAGTTTTACTGCATAGGGAACACTGTAAAAACAAAAGCCATACAACCGTGGTGGATTAGCATTTTTTTCCATTTTCACCAAATTTGAATTTTTTTCCACTTGCTAGATTATATGCAATTGTAAATGGTGCCATTAAAAAGTACAACCCGTCTCACAAAAACAGCATGTGAATGGAAAAAATAAAAAGTTATTACTCTGGGAAGGCAGGGAGTAAAAAAATGAAAACACAGTAGCCAATCTGAGGAGGCAAAGCTGCAGGGGGAGAGAGAGAGTGAGCAGCAGCTTGAACCAATGATAAGACTTGAACCAATGATGCTTGAACCAATGATGGGGAGGTGTGTCTCAGACTACCTCACACTCCTTGTAGGCACTGGTGATACATTGTAGTCACTCTGCCCTAATGGAACTGAGCTAAAACTCAGCAAAGAAAAATAACTCAGCAAAGGGTAAATAAATAATTACTGACATATATCTTAAGTGAAAATGTGGGACTCTGGGTTACTATAACATCCTGAGACATCTGAAGGTTCCCTAGACAGTCATGGTTGACTGCCTGTAGTACCATGAAGAAGGCATGGCTCAGTAAGCAGATTGTCAGAATGTCATAGACCGCAATAGTATTTTATTGTGGTCAGGGGCATAGATAGAAATTAATTGGGCCCCACAGTAAGAATCTGAATTCGGCCCCCATGCCCTTAATCCAGTTGCAACGTATGTTTCCCTATTGGAGTTTACTTTTTGCAGATCATAGTACACACCTCAGCTATTTCAGAACATCATAGTACATACCTCAGCTGCTTAAGAACATCATAATACACACCTCAGCTACTGCAAAACATCATAATATACACCTCAGCTGCTGCAGAACCTCATAATACACACCTCAGCGGGTGCACACCATCATAGTGCACACCTCAGCTGCTTCAAAACATTATAATACACACCGCAGCTGCTGCAGAACTTCATACTATACACCTCAGCCAATGCAGAACATTATAATCTGATGTTAAAAAACACATAAGGCTTTGATCACATTTGTGTTAGGCCTCGTTCACATCTCCACCAAGCAGCTCTGGCACAAACTCTGCCACCTGATGGTCTGAAAAAAAAATTACATTTATGCCAGATATGGCCAGATCACCACCAGAGCGCATGATAGTCAAAGGGGATCCAGTGGTAAACAAGAGAATCTGGCAAGGTCAGATGCAGTGAAATTTAGTGAAATCTGCTTGATTGAGATGTGAACAAAGCCTTAGGGGCCTCTGTTGCAGATCAGCTCACAAATGCTGATCTGATGACGGAAACCCATCAGATCTCATCATAGCCAGGTGTTGTCGTATGCGATGTGCCAGATCGGCTATGACTGTCGTTGTTGTGCTCCTATAGATGAGTAGTGAAAGTCACTACGGCAGATGTGAACAAAGCATAATACACACCTCAGATGCTAAAGAACATCATAATAGTGACAAGATAACTATAAGTCTTATCATGATCAGGTTGTTATTAGAATTTAGAGGGCAATACATGCAGGGGTAAAAGAGGAGAGACCTACAACTCCCAGCATGTCCAGGCTGTTATTATGGGACACAAGTTGACAGGGAGAGGGTATAAGAGGGAGAACTACAATCCCCAGCATTATCAGACTATTATATGGCATCAGTCGAGATTATAAGACTCCCAGCATGTCCAAAGTATTATTGTGGGTCACATGTGAACATGGAGAGAGATAGGGAATTGTAGTTCTGTCCTACTCTATGATGTTATGGTCTATCCCAGGACACCACTAACCGCTCCTCCTGGCATAGCACAGAAGCTCCTCCACAGGTAGTTCATCACATTTTCCTCTTCACTTCTGAGCTCTGTGTTCTTCCACTGGTCACTTAATAATGACATCATTGCAGGTCCTTCACCCTCAAAGCTGCTGAACTCTGTATTTCTGCCCAGATCACATAATGATGACTAGGGATGAGCAAACCTGAACTCTACAGGTTTGCGTTCGGCGTTTGGAATCGGTAGACGTTTTGATCATAATAGATTTGATCCGTCATAATAGAAGTCTACAGCCAAGCATAAGGGATCTGTCTGGTTTCCGTTATGCAGGACCGAAAACCTACGGATTTCCTACAACACCCAAAAGCTGAACCCAAACCTGTAATGTTTGGGTTTGCTCATCTCTAATGATGACATAATCGCTGGTCCTTCTCTACATCGTTCGTCTCACAGCTGGCCATATAAGTATTATAAGGGGATGGGGCCTTTCATGGGCAGACATCCCCCTTTCTCCATGGGCCCATAGCAGCTGTGTGGTATGCCTCTATTGGAGGTATGCTGCTGATTGTGGTCTATGGGACAAGTGGTCAGAAGATTGCATGTAAATAAAAACCATAAAAATATTAAAAATATAAAAACATTCAAATCACCCCCCTTTATCAATTGTAGATATACAAATAAATAAACAATAAAAACTAAACATTAAAGGTGTTGTCCCACAAAAAATATTCTGCAGTTTTCAACCCAGCACCTGGATCTGAATACATTTGTAACTGCATGTAATTAACAATTAAGCATAGCCACTGAGTTATTCAAAAAAATGTATCTGTGTAGCGCCACCTGCTGATTTTTTCTTATTTCTTTGACCTGCTCACTGAGAAGGCCGCACATGCTCTTTAATTTTTCAACTGCTTCCTGAACTATGATAGGGAGAGCATGGACACCCTGCATCAGAAAAGACACTCCCCCGAGCTGCAGCAGAAAGGACACTCCCTTTGAGCTGTCAGCTTGATATAAATCCAGCAGAGCAATGAATGGGGAGATCTCTGGATCCATGTGAGGTACAGGGCTTTTTCTAGCTTTCCTAGACAGAGATTGTCATGTGCTATATGATGTCTGATTTTCACTTTTTACATTAGTTATGGGATAACCCCTTTAATAGTCAAAATATACTGCTTAAGGCTTCATGCAATCTACAAAGCACGGATCCGTAAAACACGGATGACGTTTGCCTAACGAACATGTTGTGTTTGTTTTTTTGGCGGACCAATTGACTTAACATTTTGTGACCAAGAATAGGAAATATTCTATCATTTTTGCAGAACCGACAAATGGAAGTGGACCACATATGGATGACATCAGGGTGTGGTACAGTTTTTTGTGGATCCATAGTGCAGCGACCAAGCCACAGGGGCGTATATGTGAGTGTAATTGTATTGTCACAGTGGTGGTGAGCCGATGGATATATTACTCACAGTTTTGAAGCTGTTGCTCCCTTGGCCAGTGTGCAGGTGAGTGGAAGGGGACACCAACTCCTTCGGGGCACTCTCTGGTTCTAGAGGCTCTGCCGGGTGTTGGTGTGAGGTGCCCTTGATGTTGGAAGATTTGTGTGTCGGTTGGCAGGGTCCCTGATAATTTCGTGACGCCAGCACCTTGCGGTGCAAATAGATGAACAGTAGAAAAGATGAAGAGACACGTGAGTTGCAAACTGTAGGAACTTTACTGAAGATAGGTCCGCCTTGAGGTGCAGGTTGTTCATACAAAAAGGTTTACAATAAGTTGATGTTGTAGGATTCCTGAACAGGCTGGATAAAAAGGCGTGCCTCAGTACTTGCTTCTAGAGTCAGAGATTTTCCTTGAGGTTCCTCAGTTTAGATCTTCTCTATGCTAGGATAGCCAGGCAATGGATATAAAATAAGTTTCTCATAAACTACCAGTAACCCACAGGGCGGTCTCCCTGATGCCAGGCCATACACATCTGCTCCATCATTTGTCTCGGGTACCTCTGGTAAATTGGGTCCACACTCCCCGGAGGGGTAGGTGCGGATAACAAACAACTTGGCGCCTTAGTTGTTCAGATGTGTTTAGGTGCAGTAGGCTCCCCATGATCACTTGTGCTGGTGGAGTCCACAAACTGCAAAATAGCTATTACCTCCACTAGACTCTCTCTATATCCAAATGGCTCTAGGTTTAGTAGCTTAGAAGTGGTAAGGCCACAAATTCCCTGGCTAGGCCAGAGCCAGGCTCACATGGCAGCTACATGGTGGACAGACATTCAGGACTCACTTCTCTCCTTCTCACTGACTAACTTCCTCTCTGCTCTAACCTGTTGCAGGGCTGTATATAAGGTGTTATAGCACCACCTAGTGGTATAAAAATAAACAGCAGTTCTCCAGCCTGAAAGGGTTCTTGCAGCATTTAGATACAAATGTATTATAAATGACATGGCTTATACAGATAGTTTGTAGTGTCCCTTTTCACACCATAAGTGGGACACTGCAATAGAAATGAATGGGTCTGTGTGCAATCTGCAAAAAAATGCATACAAAATAAGGCCTTATTCTGTACTTCTTTTTGTCTCCCTATCCTATTGTGCCTGCAGTAATTAATGTGAATAGAGATATTCTCTACTTGCAGAGCACTGCCTACAATAGTAGAGCTGTGTAAACAAAGGATTATACTAATGGATTAAGCACAGATTATTGCTATTAGAGCTTTGTTACCACAGATATTTGTGATTAGAGCACATGCTGACACTGTACTTTTTTTTAGTTAGCCAGACTTCATTTATACATAATAGACTGCTGACAGGTATTCTCCAAATCCCAATATATCTATATTTGTGCATATTTATTTAATAAGGGAGAAGAAGACAAAAAAAGAAATTAAAGGGATAATCAAAGGAGTTTTCTGGGAGTTTTACACTGATGACGTATCCTCGGATACATATGTGATCAGTGGGGTGTCCAGTGAATGGGGCTGAGCTGCAATACCAAACACAGCTGCTATACAATGTATGGTGCTATGCCTGGTTTGCAGAGAGTGCCGGTTCTTTCTCAAACAGCTGATCGACTGCGGTCCAGGGTGTCAGACCCCTACTGTTCCGATTCTGATGATACTCATCAGTATAAAACTCCCGGAAAATCCTTTTAAAGGGGTTGTGCAGTCAGGACACATTAGTAACCTATACCCAGACTTCTGTGTTAACAAAATTATACCACACCAGGATAACATATATTTGACATGAGAGTATTTTTCAAATATACAGTTTTTTCAATCTAATTGATGGCTATTTGTAGGGAATCTGTCAGCTGTTTTGACCATACTAAACAGCTAACAGCACTAGACAGGGCGTGGGGCTGCAGTATGAACTTTTATCATCAGGGGTAGTGAATATGAAATTTTAGGGTGCAGCTACACAGTAAATAACGTGACAATGCACATAATGATTATCAATGGTGTTATAGTGCGACACGCGACATGCTGTGACTGTGATGCTATAGTCGCAAAAAATCCAGACTTGATGGAGTTTGTGTCACAAGTCAGTCGTATGCAACTTTTACTTTACTGACTTTAATGTAAGTTGCACAGAACAAGCAACTCATCTGTTGCTTGTTTTAGCAGCCAAACCACAGTTCTAAAATAGTTTTGTGACAGCAAGTTGCAGATGAGTTGTACGTATTTTTGTGTTACGCAACTTTTCGGTATCTTGCTTTCACCAACATATGTTGCCATATAGCCGTACCCTTATTCTGTCTGATGCTACTCCTGCCACGGAGGTGTTGCTTCTCTGTGAAGTGCTGTCTTTATTGGGCCCCTTTACAGCCCCTCCGCTCTCCTTTGAATGATAGTTTAATGGTCTTCTGGGTAGATGCTACAGCTGTCATTCAGAACAGAGGTATGGGACTGTGAAGTAGTTCAATCCATAGAGCAAAACACACTTCACAGTGTAGCACCACCTCCTGGGCACTTGTTGGAGAAGAATCTGGCAGAATAAACATTCAGAATCTCACTACTCCTGATAATAAAAGCTGCATAACAGGTATGTTTGTACCACTCTCCCCAGTCAATACCTAGTACTGTCAGCAGTTTAGCATGGTCAAATCTGCTGACAGACTCCCTTTATTGACAATTCTAACATACCCATTGAAGCACTAAGACGTTATCTAAATATTGTATAGTTTAGCATTCCTAGCCCACTTTTTTGCCGTATATCTGGCACAGTTTCTGTTGCACACCACGTTGCAGCAGAATCTGCAACTTCTTCCCCGCTCAAGACAGGTTTAATAAACTGGGTGTGAAGTGGACGGGCTGGTAGGCCTGTCCTATTCATTATTTTCTACACCGGTTTAGGCATAGAAAGTGATCTAAATGTAAGACAGCTAGGAAACTGGCTTACATTTAGAACTGCCGGAGGATCCGCTGAAGTTATAAAGAAGCTAGTGTCTCTTCATAACTTAGGCAATCTACCACCAGCGCAGGGGCTTATTAAGACCGGTGTCTAAAAAGCCGGTGACATTTTTTATATTGTACAACATTCTTTTTTTCAAACATTTTAATTGGCTGGACAGCCTTTGAAGAAGATTCGTCACCTGAATTCTAACATACCCATTGAGGCAGTAAGAAGTTATCTAAACATTGTATAGTTTAAATGACCATCTATAGCATTCCTAGAACACATCACAATTTCCTTTGCAATAACACTCTGGAAGATAAGAGTGGTAGTGGCGCTAATGAGGTGTTGTGCCATGGTGAACTCTCTCAGGCCGTTGCTCCCTGGGGATTGATGTAGTGAAATTATGAAACTGAAGAATAAGGCCAGAGTTAAACTTAAACACAATGTAGAATTTGAAATGCATACAGTCGCAGCAGGCTTTAGTGCAATTCTGCTCTGGCACCAGTGGAGGCAGGTTGGTTGGTGGTAATTCAGCACTTAGGTGACACTGCCTAGTGGTGGTTTGGTAATGGGTGGCTTGTCTGTATTCCCTCACCTTACAGCAGTGTCTTTCAGTGCATGTATGGCAGGTCACTCTGCTGTCTGGACTCTCAAGGCTTTACTTGAGGAAAATTTAGGTGTTTCCCCCTGAAGAATCTGTAACAGATTCCCCTCTGGCAACTTGCTTCTGCTCTCTTTCCTGTAATAATAGGAACACTTCCTCCTGACAGAAAGCAGGAGTAGCCCACTCCTGGCAGGAGGAGAGGAACAAGGTGGTTAACCCTGTTCCTGTCAACCTTTGCCAACTTTCCTTACTGGTAGTAACAGCCAGGAACAAAGCAGTAAAATGCATAACATAACAATAAAACCAATTTGTAGTACCCCCCAGGTCTGGGGTACTACACCTGCACTTTATCATATTAAGCTGTGATGAGCTGTATATACGGGCACATGTGGCATGGCCCTGCGTTGGTTTACTAGATGAGAGATATCCTTGTTCTGGTAGTGTAATGTTTAAGTTCTTGGTTACATTTTAACTCGATCAATAACCAATTCATATTTAATCTACCGTCTCTGAAATTATTGCTGATGTTATGTGCTCTTTAAACAATGAGATTAATTTATATTTCATGTTGGGCCTAGACGTAAGAGCATTAATTGGCCAATAAGTGCTCAGTATTAAACATCTCTCTTTCCTATCCCATCTCTCTTTCTGAGAACCTCAGACGATTGTGTGACTTCCTGAAAACCTTTAGAGATGTCAGTGTTTGGAAATTTCTGTATGGTTTTCTTATGATAACACAGCAGTAATAATAGTCTGACCTTATGATACCTCCCCAAGGTTTCATAGCATTTACTGGTATATGGAGCTTTGATGCAAGCACAGCTGTTTAGGCCAGTGTATAGTTACTGAGGTATTTTAAAACAATTTAATTATACTGTTTAAGCTCTGTTCACGCTAAAGGCCCCCGATACACCTCTTGGCAGAGTGTGTCTATCTAATGTGTATAGGACCCACCAACTATGATAGGTAACAACCACTGCCCTTTTTTATCTGGAGATCCTCCTTGGAAATTGGGATGTTCTACTCAAAAGATGTAAGGAGAAACTAAATGATGGATTTACAGTCTTGGATGGCTGACTGGTGGGGAATGCTGACATCATGACACCAAGAGAACTTCAGTAACAAAATGTTGTTTTTCCACATTTTATTTTACAGCTTTATCTCCAATTGGGCATTTATAGGTCAGGTAGGTACTACAGCTAGGGAGAATATCAGTCCACATATAACAGTCACAAAATGAATGACTACTATAGATATAACTATAACAAAACTTATCTATAACATAACTATAGTTATGTCTTTCAAAAGCGACCTCCTGAGGTTTACCTGCAAAATGGCAGGCACATATGTGACTTCACTCCAGTCCTCAACTCTATCTCCAGTGTGCCCATGTTATGGTCCATGCAGTGTTTACATCTGGAGCTGCATGGCTTCAGCGATGATGTGCTTCTTGTGGCCATGTACATGCAGCACCCAATGTAAACACTGTGGGGACCAGAACATGATACACAATGGAGGCAACACGGAGAACCAGAGCTATGGGGAGCAGATAAGCACGAAGTTTCTGTCTACAGAGACAGGTTGTGGGCATTAGATTAAAAAGTAACTAGTCCTAGAAAGCCCCTTCAACAGCTCTTGTTAACATTGCTGAAAACAGGAGAATGTAAAGAATTTTTTTATTTAGTCATGAATCTGATGGAAAATGTAATTATGGGGGTAATTTACAAACACATATTTTTCGCCCTATGAGACGCACTTTTTTCCCCCCAAAAGTAGGGGGAAAAATGCGGTGCGTCTTATAGGGCGAATACAAGTGAGCGCTTCCATGACGCTGCAGCATCAGGTCATAGTGCGTGCCGGCAGGGAAGAGAGAGGAGCGCGGAGCGTGGGACCGGACGGCAGCGGCAGCGCAGAACAGGTAAGTATGGTCTTTAAGTGGCTGGGTGGGCTGATCTGAGGTCTGATAGGGGCACAAGATGCTGATCTGAGGCGTGAAGGGGCACAAAACGCTAATCTGAGGTCTGATGGGGGCACATTCTGCTGATCTGAGGTCTGATGGGGGCACATTCTGCTGATATGAGGTCTGATGGGGGCACATTCTGCTGATGTGAGGTCTGATGGGGACACATACTGTTGCTCTGAGGTCTGATGGGGGCACATTCTGCTGATTTGAGGTATCATGGGGGCACATTCTGCTGATTTGAGGTATGATGGGGGCACATTCTGCTGATTTGAGGTATGATGGGGGCACATTCTGCTGATCTGAGGTCTGATGGGGCACATTCTGCTGATCTGAGGTCTGATGGGGGCACATTCTGCTGATGTGAGGTCTGATGGGGGCACATACTGTTGCTCTGAGGTCTGATGGGGGCACATTCTGCTGATTTGAGGTATGATGGGGGCACATTCTGCTGATTTGAGGTATGATGGGGGCACATTCTGCTGATTTGAGGTATGATGGGGGCACATTCTGCTGATTTGAGGTATGATGGGGGCACATTCTGCTGATTTGAGGTATGATGGGGGCACATTCTGCTGATTTGAGGTATGATGGGGGCACATTCTGCTGATCTGAGGTCTGATGGGGGCACATTCTGCTGATCTGAGGTCTGATGGGGGCACATTCTGCTGATCTGAGGTCTGATGGGGGCACATTCTGCTGATCTGAGGTCTGATGGGGGCACATTCTGCTGATCTGAGGTCTGGTGGGAGCACAGTGAGATGGTATGGGGGCACAGGGGGCTGATATGGGGGTCTGATGTGATGTCCTTAAATGTATGGGCAGTCTGATAAGAGGATCTGATGAAAAATATTTTTTTCTTATTTTCCTACACTAAAACCTAGGTGCGTCTTATGGGCCGGTGCGTCTTATAGGGCGAAAAATATGGTATATGGCACTTTTATGGCGCATATCTGGTGCAGTTTCTGTCACACGCCATGTTGTGGCAGAATCTGAGACTTCTTTCCTGCTCACGCCAGGTTTAAAAAAGTGGGTGTGGAGTGGATGGCGATGGGGATGAACTGGCAGGCCTGTCTCATTCATCATTTTCTACACCTGGTTTAGGCATAGAAATTGGTCTAAATGTAAGACAGCAAGGAAGCTCTTGAAGAAGCTAGTGTCTCTTCATAACTTTGGTGATCCACCACCAGAGCAGGGGCTTATTAAGACCAATGTCTAAAAATCTGGTGATAATAAATGTGCCCCTATGTCTAAGCACAACATACATTTATTTTATTTATGTTTTTTATTGTATACCATTCTTTTTTTTAAACCTTTTAATTGGCCAACCTTTGAAAAAGATTTGTCACCTGGTTTCACAATGCAAACCAAATATGTCCTTTAGGGCTCATGCACACGGCCGTTGCCGGCCCGTGGCCGTATTGTGGCCAGCATACAATTCCGGAGATGCGGGACGGAGGCACGGATCGGAACACCACGGAAGCACTACGGAGTGCTTCTGTGGTGTTTCTGGCCGTGCCTCCGCACCACAAAAAAAATAGTGCATGCTCTACTTTTTTGCGGTGCGGACCGTCGGATGCGGTTCAAATGAATGGGTCCGCGATCCGAATGCAGCGGCCCCACTGTCAGTGCCTGTGCATTGTGGACAGCAAATTACAGTCCACAGCACGGGCATTGAACGCACATGTTCATGTACATGAGCCCTTACTGTCCTAAAACACATATTGGGGTTGGCATCATTCCACAACCAGAAAACCATCATGATTAAATGTACCTTTATACCACTAAGGGCTCTTTCACACCACTGTTAGGGATTCCGTTCAGGCTTTCCGTGGCCTCAATGATTCTTTAAAGGAAGAAGTTTGGAAGTTTTGACTGGTTCATTTATTGCTGTTTTTATTGCTGCCACATAGAGATGCAGTGTTTTAGATTAGTCTCCCTGGTGATGTGACCTCCATTTTTGTATACTCATTTTTAACAAATTTTACATGTAATAAACATTGAATATTTTTCATAAATATAAAACATGCATTTAACTCCTTATGCATACAGTGTTAAACTAACATACACAAGGTGCAACAGGGCAGACTGTTAGGGCATGATGGGAGTTGTAGTCTTGCCACAGCTGGGAAGCCACACGTACATTGCTTGGATATTTACTAAATCAGTAAATTCCACAAAATTGGTAAATGAGAGCAGATTAATATGGATGGAATGTATATACAATGGTCACTGCTCTTATAAAGGAAATATATATAAGCAGCCCAGAATAAATGCAGCAGAAAGAGAATAGGTACCAACCTCAGGGCTCCCTGAAGAACTTGTTAACCTGGTTGACGCTACAGGGGAAACAAATGGATCACCGGGATTGACAGCAATAAAACATAACTTTTATTAAAGTAACTTAAAGTAACAGTAAGGTGAGAGTGCAAAAATGGCAAACACAGGATCAGTCATCCGATTCACAAAAGAAAATCAGGCGACCCTACCTAAAGGTAGTGAGTGCTGGTGGTCCCAAGTGATGATCTTAAGGGGGTACCCAGATCGGATCAGTCACCCCAAATGACCAAGTACATGTACCCCTCGTGGTGGGTGAATATGTGAACTGCCAGTATTGGCTATAGAGCCTGGTGTTATTCACTTTCGACTCACCCTATACTCAGGGTAGTGGTCAATGGTCATGTGTGCAGGCTGCTAACTTGTTTGCCAATAAAGCCAACAATCCTTTATAGATTCATGCACTAGACCAATGACCCAAGTGATTATTTGCCTGACCACTATATATCAGTATTGCTGCCCGCTAAACTGGTACGCTACTTATAAAGATAAACTATTACCCATATGCTATTCACATGTCTGTACTGCATTCATGCAGCTGGTGCTCACATTATAGCTTATATCATGTATGTTTTGGCTTGATTTCAGGAGCGGGATCCATAGCACACAACCCCTCTCTCTAATGCCTAGGTTGTCATCCCCAGCCTGCGATGCATACATCCGGGCTGGAAAGATCAGGTGAGTACAAATACTGATACTAGGAGATTATTCAGTAAAGCAGGTACATGAATTGCGGTCATAAAGACCATTTGTTTTTTCTCTTTTCAGCCGGAAAAACCATTGCACTTCTTTGTGCAGGATTCTCAGATAAAGATTGCCCCCTCTGTGAGATTGACGCACATGCTCAATACACTGGAACAAGATGACTTTTGCATTGCCACTATGCGCTGTGTGAAGATGTCATGACGGTCATATATCTCCTATGAATTAAAACTGAACACTTTTACCGGATCCTGTAGCATACGGAAGTAAGAGTCCAGAAATAGACAAGGGATCACTTGGTTCTAGACTTGATGAATCAAACAGAAGATGGTGTGGTCAAGGCGTCTGTTAATAACAGAGTTGGCAGGGTCAGAAGATAGCTAACCCTAGATGAACCCTACCATAGAGGGATATACTCTAATGCCCTACCTATCTAACACAGAGCACCCGCCCCAAAAGGGTCGACCCCGTCTGGAACCTGTCCCTGTATTTTGACAATTCCCTAATATTGTCCCTGAAAAAATACTCTTTACGTGACACGTTTCTGTTCACTCATTGCCACTGGACTCTTCAGGGGATACACATCAGAGACATGACTGTAAGCCTAGTTCCACTGTGAACCTCTCAAAATAGAGGGAAAATTAGGAAAAACTAAATAGGTAATCCACCAGGATAAGGGGACGGCTATGTCCTAAAATTGAGGTACATCCACCAGTGGGATTGGATGTGCCCAGAGAAATGCTGCCCCAAGTTATAGGGAAGTTTAACAGCGTTTATTGAGGTCTCTTTTTAGGGCTGTAGGATGGCAGCTCTCCCAGTGCAACAGGTT